>CABFOW010000354.1:283118-302344 GCA_902141385.1 Timema californicum | reverse complement strand
AGAAACTCACTATAAAACATTGTGTATTTTCTTTTATTATATTATTATGCCCGTGCGAAGCCGGGATGGGCTGCTAGTATTCTCAATAAAGGATAGAAATCTAATTTCCACAATTAGTTTGTGTTATAATATTATTGTGTAGTTTAACGTTTACTTTCTGAAGACACAAATTATATCATCGTACAACTTTCAAGCTAACTTAACCTAGGTCATCACGTCTTATATTATACACCTAAGCCTCGCTTCCTGATGTTTATTAATTGACTGCGTAGTATGACTTGCCAACAAACTTAACCTAGAACACTACAACTAATACTACACACCTAACGGTAGCTTTTATATATTTACTAATTAAATTGTAGGAATTATAAACACAAGGAAGGGTTCTAGATTGTACCAAATAACAAATAAAATCCGTTACAAAAATGAACTAATCGAGGCTACCAAATGCTAGAAGAGTTAAAATTACCAGGACTGGTGACCACGTGTTCAAAGGGGCAATCTCCCAACATTCTGGATTGCTAGTGACAGGAATGTCAAAGTTCACATTTCATCCGGGGGGGAACTGGCGTTGACATTACATATATAATTTATAGCTATGATGTTCTCCTAATCTATTTACACTAATGGAGCTGGGTTTCCTCACCCTACTAATCGTTATAAAATGTTCTGTCTTACGACAGGTCCATTCCTTGTCAGTGAAGTTAGACCATGAATGCACCGTGCTCTCTGCCTCCTCCTTGAGCCACCAGAGTTTTAAGAAGAAATAATAAATTTAGCACCACGTCTTACTACCCGTTCGGGTTGTACGCTTTAAGTACTAACTACTCTAATGAACTAGGAATTGGGAAGGTTGAATTAGAGGAAGTGAACCCGCATTTGCGTGTGAGGGAGAGTGGAAAACCATTTAGGAAAAACCAACCCCAGTTCACCCGACCGAGATTCGAACCTCGATCTCACCGTCCTCAGAAGTCGAGCTCAACACGACAAGCGCGTTAGCCAACTACGCCACAGAGGCGTGTAAGAAGAAATAATAAGTCTTTAAAAATATGAGTATGTTATTATTGTTTTAATGAAAATAATATTGATTGAATAGTTAAAAGTTAATTGACAGTTATAAAAAGAATTAGACAATATTCTTAAGAAAAAAGGTTAAAAAAATTTGCTGTTTGACAAATGAAATATGAAGTAAGAAATATAAGATTTTAGAATGTTTTCTAAAACCTTTCCTTCAAGTCAACTAATATTTAAATCTTCCTCCTTCTTAATCTCATAATTCCCTCAACCTTTCCTTCAATGACATCATGCAGAAGATAGTTCCTCCTAAGGATGTGTCCGATCCAGTTTGTTTTGTACCAAAGAATCACATCCTAAATGATTCTCTTCTCATCCACTCTTCTTAGGACGTATTCATTTGTCACTCTCTCTCCATCTAATCTTCTCAAGTCTTCTCCAGCACCATATTTCAAAGCTATCCAAGTATTTCTCTTCTATCTTCCTAGGAGTCCAAATTTCTGATCCATAGAACGATATGCTCCAAATGTGGCATTTCGACAGTTTCTTTCTCAGTTCCAAACGTAACTTGCTGGGCAGCAGTAGCCTCTTCTGGCTGAATTCTTATTTGACCATGGTGGCCCTCAACCTAATGTCATTGGTGCAATAGTCATTCTTTGTCAGCACACTTCCCAGGTACTTGAACTTATATATGTTTTCCAACTCCTGATTTTCAATTTTGATTTTCAGTGACTTTTAATGCTTATATTCACTCATAAAGGACCTCGCTGTTGAACTTAATAACAATTAAAAAGAGTGCACTGGGATACACGTGGACTATCCTTGGTGGGTATACTGATGTGATTTCCACTCTCACTCCACGCTAATGCACGCAGATGTCCTCTATATTCTACTTTATTCCTCCCTACCCCAATAGTATATTCCAGAATAGTGGTATGACGTATATCAAGGAAAAAAATAATAACTAATAAAAGAGTCTAGAACTAATCAGAACCGAGTGTATATTTTATTTTATTCCCCCTATACTTCACCCTTTCCCCAATTCCCATTTCATGGGCTTGCAAACCCTGTGATTGCTCTTTCATGACGAACCTGCCAGCAAGTGCACGCATGACAGAACGGGGGCGAACAGGCGGTCATGCCTAGATGCGAATTAATATTTGACGAGGGATGTCAATTAAATGACTGCCGCCATTCTAAAAACGAAGACCTAATCATCATCGATACCGGCAGTTTTGTTTCGGGGATTTTTAAAGTTCCACGCCACGTGGCTCAGTGCGTAGAGTGGTCTACCGCAAATCCAGAGAAACCTTGGTTCAATTCTGGACGGTGTTAACAAATATATCTACTATTAGTATCCAGGTTATTACCACTTTTTTATCAGGGAGATTTGACGAGTTCATTTTTTTCATTGTTCTAGCATATATTAGCACCCATGTCAGTGGGTGAGATAACCAAATGTCAGTGTCGTTTAGTCTGGTAGCGAGAATATTGGGATTTGAATCTCAACAGGGTGTTCAGAGTAGGGGGTTTTACTTTAATGGTTTATGTATCTCCCTCCAGGCAAATGCAGCTAAATCTCCTTTAAATTCCACCTTCCAAATATCTACTTCTTTAGGGTATTTGAAATGCGTATAAATCAGATGGATATCAAATGCGATAGAATATTAATACTTAAAATGATAAAGTATTAGCATATGACTTACATGCCAGCTTTACCCCAGAACAGACACCAATTTAGTTCTAGAAAATACACAACACCCAGTTATTTGAAAGATGATACGTTAGTTGAGAGAGAGGAAAGCTCAATTTTCCCAAGAAAGATTTTTCCAACATACTGGGAATCGAAGATGGAACCCTTACCTCAGTAGATAGATGTGTTAAAATTCGTTATAAAGCCAATTAATAAATATCTAGACCCCAGGGCATAGGGTGTCATGAATTGGGACAGGATTTTACCTTTTTGCCTTTTCTTTTCCTTGATCGTAAAACATAGGCATTATATATATATATATATATATATACGCATTCTATGCTATTACGAGTACAATATGTTAACTTTATAGTGTCTTTAATTGCCTATTTGGTTGGTTATTTCCTATTTTATGAAAAAGAGCCTCAACTTTTGGTTTTGGCCTCTCTTTTTAATACTTTATGGATTTTCTGGTGAAAGAGAGTCCAGTTTCTTAGACATTGTAATTTGTGATATACTCGTTTTGATTAGGTTTGAAAATCGTCACTTGTCAAATAGCTTCCAAAGAGCGTACATCGGATGGAGGACAATGGGAGCAGGAGCAGACATCTTGGGAGGAAACGGCATGCCGTTGAAGGATAAAAGTTCAACGACTTGAGAAAATCTGAAATTTTGTCTCTTTATATCGTGTGAAGTAAAACTCGGCTTTTAAAATTATATAAAAAATTAATCTGAAAAAAATACCTACTGATTAGACTTTCGGTCCAGTGTAGTTAAGGTGTTTTTTATCAAATAATTTTCACCCTCCCTCCACACAAATGCAGATACACTTTCTCTAAATTCCATCTATCTATACACTCACATATTAACGTACCTAGTACAAAATATACATGTAACCTGGACGAGTAGTGAATGAAATGTAGTGCTAAGAACAACAGCAATGTGAACTGGCTGTTGGAGGTAAAATAGTAAGTAGTAAAATAATTTTTTCATTACTTATTGAGTGCTTTTTTTACTTAACTGCCTATTCTTACATCTTGTCTGGTGTATCTGAATGTATTACTATAAATGAGTAGTGTAATTGTTTGTAATCTTTCGTTGTTATAATTTTGTCAAGTAAAAGTAAACATTGATTACATGTGGATGGTATTGCCAGAGAGCTTATTCATGCATTCTTAGATAGTCACCATGAAGTAATAATGGTAAATGGGCACTTTGTCCAGTCAGGTGTTTCAAATTATGTTTATCTGAAATATCCACTCTGTGCCGAATGAATAAACAAGCAGAAGGTGACCCATCTCATATTGATAACTATTGAGGTTTTGGGCAGAGCACCTCATTTTGTTCCAGTCTGTTAAACGATTCTGTTGTATCCTCACAGTGAATGAGCGTCGAATTAGACAGAACGTCTCCCGGACCAAGATGCGCACGTGAACCCGGACCATTTCGAAACAGGGCAGTTTCTACCAAGCGGGCATCGCTGTCAAGATCTTTGTAAATTTCACGGTGAGGTTGTGGCAAAATGGTCCACATGGTCTTACATTTAAATCTCTTTAATTAGCGTTCGAAAATACATCACATTGTATGTGGAGCAACCCACTAAAGTCATTTCTGACAGATCAGCCCACAAGTTGGGTGGGTAGCGACAGTAAATATAAGGAAGGTTTATAAATACCTAATCACACCGTTCTCTCCGCACTTAATTAATCCTAAGTTACTTTCTCCGAACTTCCATATCCTTGCATACTTCCTTCGCTTCCAACAACATCCAGACACTTTTTAGTCATACATGATCTTTTATTCTTAAAACTCTTAATGTTTCTCTTTTTCACACATTAATCTACAACATTTAGCCCCGTCTTACATGACCTATCCATTCCTTTTGACACACACATTCTACCTCCATATATTTGCTTCGTCACTTGATCCACACACCTCACAACATGCCCAAATCAACGCAACGTAACATGGTAACATAAGGACCTATTAGATACCCTTTCAAACCACACTCCTTCAGAACCCATTCACCTTGCTCTTCTCCACAGTTTACATCCATAAGACAATGGTAACATTAACAAACTATTCTATACTGTCGTCTTTGCCTCTTTCAATACTATTTCATTCTTTGCAAAAGTCCACATACAACTGCATTCCCCCGTCTGTCAATTTTCCCATATATGCAGAATATTTTGCCTAGATACACAACACATTCACTTATTCCAACAGTACTCACATTTTAGATGAGGGAGAGTGGGGAAACAGTTTGGCAAAATAAAAACTACCCTTAGTACACCCAGCCGGAAATCAAATTCTGACCTCCTCGTCATCGGAAAATCAACCGAGAGGAGTTTGATGATTAGTCCGCGCGCCCACCGACGTCGAAACCTGGAATTATTCGCAAGCTCCAGTTTGTTAGTCTACAGTCTCATGTTTTATTTAGCTTGAAGATTCCCGACACTCACTATTAATTTAAGAAAAGAAATGGGAGAAAGAACAAGGGTTTAAAAAAAAAGTTGGAATTAGGTCTCTCTAATGGACGGCTTAGTTACCACTTGTAGTAAATTACTGCATTAAGGTGGGAGTATAGAGAACGCGAGAAAAGACCAACTTTTTTGCAATTTTATAGAGAAAAAAAGGTTTTTGCTAAAATAAATAAAATACGTCTTCAGTATATAATAATAATAATAAATTATTATTATGTTTAATATTACTACTATTTAGCACCACGTATTACTAACCATTCGTGTTACACGCATAAGTCCAATTATGCTAATGGATTAGGACTTGGGAAGGGTAAATACAAAGGAAGTGAGCTCACATTTGTGGGGCGGGAGAGTGGAAAACCATATAGGAACCCTCCAATTCACCCGAGATAGTTTCGAAACTCGATCTCCTCATCCTCGGCACTCTAGATCAACGCGGTACCAGCGCGTTAGCTAACTACACTACCGAGGTGGGTGTCTTCAGTACAAACATAGAATTTAGTTTTCTTCGCATGGCGATATCAACAGCTGTTGTTGAATATCCGTCATGAATATAATGGCATTGTATTGCAAACTTTTAAAATGAAGAGGAAACGTTAACAATAAATTCCAGGACCCCATTAAAATATATTCAAGAACTGTTGCTATCACCATGGGGAAAAAAATTGTACCTTATATTTATACTGAAGAAAGTGATTTATTTTGACAAAAAAGTTCTGATTTAAAAACTGCAAAAAAAACTGACCTTTCTCGCCTCCGCTACGTTCCCACCTTAAAGCAGGCATTAACGAAGCAGAGTGTTAAAACCATTATACAAATAGATTTTTTAAACCGGTGAGTTAATTTTTTTAATTGTAATTTCCCATTACAAACGTGGCTACCAGTGCCTTAGACCTTTCGGTGCACAAGAATTGTGGAGCAACTCATTCGAGGTGGGTAATACCCTTACACGAACTGAAGAGTTAAAATTAAATTCATAATGACTGTCCTAAGCTAAAAATGGAGACTTGGTTTGGTTCATTTCATTTCAGTTCAGCTTAGGCTTGTTTATTTTAGTTTAGGCTAGGTTTGGGTTATGAGTTGAATGGGATTAAAGTTTATTTCGAAATTCATATGCACCGGCTGACAGGTAAACTTTATTCCGTAATTCGAGTAAGCCCATGTTAGGTTAGGTTAGGTTAGGAGTTGAATGGGATTTTATGTTGTTCTGAAATTCATATGCACCGGCTGACAGGTAAACTTTATTCCGTAATTCGAGTACGCCCATGTTAGGTTAGGTTATGTTAGGTTAGGTTAGTAGTTGAATGGGATTTTATATTGTTCTGAAATTCATGTGCACCAGCGACAGGTAAACTTTATTCCGCAATTAAAGTGCGCCTGGACCTTTATCATCTTGTGCTTTATACATACGCGCGATGTTTTCACACTTAATTCAGAGAAGTAACTTGTACTATAATAATTATGGCAACTATCATTAAATAATCAATTAAAAGGAAACATATGCACACGGACATTGTTTTAATACTTGATTTGAAAAAAAGTTAATGTTGACAAGTAAAATAATATTTTTTTAAGAAAATATTTTGTTTATGTTAACATTAAATTTTAATGAGTCTTTTGAAACATTCAGACAGATTTTTCTTCACTATTAGTATATCTACAGAATATATTTAACCTAAACCACTTCTATTAAACACATTTTTCAAAACAAAGATATTTCGTTTTAATTTTGTTTGAGAGAAAGTAACTCGCCTGATAATTTTGTTGAATCACCTCTTCAGCTTTGTTGAAAACTATAATCAGCACTGTTATCAAATTACGCACACTTTTTCGTAATTTCTAATTGTTTTAGCATATGTGATGGTCGCCAATATGGTAATATTTGACTTTTACTGAATTCAGTAGTCTATTGAATTAATTATTTATTAACCGCTTATAATCAAACAGAAGGTATAGTAGGATTTTGGTAGTAAGTGCCGCTAAGAAAATATATTCTGGCAGATAAGATTGATAGTGTTTATTAGTATTATGGTATAGGTATGTGTATAGAAAATTATTGTTACTATCTATCAAAAGTGACAGCTGTCGATCACAAGGCTTTAGTATAAGTACCTATAATTTACGTTAGTCGGTAAATGTATGGACGTCCTCAAAAGAGGATGTCTGATGTTATAAAAATAAGTGGTTGAGGTATTGATCAATCAATCTGCATCTCAGTTTGCGTAAAGATTATCCAATACTAATGAACCGTTGCCCAGGGAACGCCCGAATGTAGACCTTCTCATCGTGAATACTTTTCATGGAGGTTCTTTCCATGTTCCGATGAGATGAAGGATGATGATAGTGGATATGACGGAATGGGGCAAATGAAGATATTAACCTAACCTAAGCCGTATCTACCAAAACCCGGTGACGATGGGAATTAATCCCCTTTCAAGAAAAAACACAAGGGTACCAACCAGTAATCGATCCCGGGACCCCTAAGTCAGCAGCCAGTGGCTCTGACCACAATACCACGAGTCCAGTTGAGTCTCTTGGGTTAAAATAACAAATGTATAGGCCTATACAAAAGTCGATCTATATAGACACGTTTATGATATTTGTTAAGTTATAGATTAAATATTGACAGAATTGCTAGTTTTTCCCACATATGTCAAAATTGACGGTTTTTTGTTTGTTTTTTGTCAAAAGAGGCAGACCGCATAGAAAACTATTTGATGTATGGGTGAATTATATTAGGCTCACAGCAACCATATCAGTGTCAATAAATAGTGGGCTGACTTGTTTTCACAGCAAAGTTCCCATCGACTTCAGACAGCCCCCAATATAAATTGACCGCTTAAGTTTGGTGGACCCCACTTTGAAAGCCCGCGAGGGTTTGTGGAGGGTAAAGGGGGATTATTACTATAAAGCCGGTATCAGCAATCCCCGCGTAAACCACGTGTTGGTTGGCCGTCCGAAAACCTCTTCCTTTCCGAGTAATAAGACCCCCTAATTAAGGCAGACTCTAAGCCGGGCGTTTGGGAGGAATACAATCACGTCCCGTTAGTCTTTTTAATCATGTTACAACTGGGAGACTAAGTACGATTGCCATAAGAACCATTTATAAGACTTAAAAAATGAATGTGGCAAACATTAATAAACAGTCAAGAGATATTGCAACTATCGGAGACGACACAGTCTGTCAAACGTGTTAACTGTATAACACATGGCATGGCATATAACTAGATACAAGCGACCATTTTAAACTGTAATATAAGGCTCTACTTATACCGACTATATTGCGTACAGTACTAGTGAATGCTTTATTTGGTCCCGGGCTCAATTCCCGTGTCCATGTGACACTTTTCAATTTAAAGAATAAGTTTGGCTTCGCATATTAGGCTGGGTGATTCGCATTTTACACTAATAGTGTAGGATTTACGATGATAGGAATTTAAAGGATGCATACAGCATTTGTTTGGAGAGAAACAGGTAAACCTTACCAAGAAGTCGAACCGAAATATTTATCGGTTCTAATTATTGTTCTTCCAGTTAACATTTTCAGGTTTCGATTCTGGTTCCGGTTTGAGAAAAGTAAAAGTTCATATTATTTTTGCTTCCGATTATTTAAATTTTGTATTTAATAGTTTTACTATCGTTATAAAATATGTAGATATAAAAACATATTAAAAATTATTTGTAACAAATTAAAGTTTAGCCTATCTATATAAAACAAATACAAAGGAATACATCTGACTTTGACTAAAGCACTTGATAAAAAGCAAAATATATAAATATAAATATAAAAACACATTAAAAATTATTTGTAACAAATTAAAGTTTAGACTATCTATATAAAACAAATACAAAGGAATACATTTGACTTTGACTAAAGCTCTTGAGAAAAAGCAAAATATAATATAGAGTATTTAAAAATGAGATTAGGTTAGAGAAAGAAGGGCATAAAATTCAATTTAAAAACATGATTTTAAACCCGATAAGAAACTTTATGAGCCTAAATACATATCGATTCCAATTCCCGTTATGGCTCTTATGTAACTTTTTCTTTTCTTTTTTTATTTATTTCAAAGATATATATATATATGTGTGATTTTTTATATATATATGTGTGTGTGTGTGTCTGTGATTTTATATATATAACTTTGAAATAAATTTTACGGCACAATCAGACAAACTTTTCCATAAAGTGTATTAAAGCTTGGAATAAAATTTTCAAAATTCAATAATTTGCAGAGCACCCTAAAATTATTTATATTTGTGAAATTAAAAATGTATTCTCATTTAATATGAAAAACTATTACCAAGTATCCATTTAAAGCTGAATTTTTAAAAATATTTTCAAAATGTTAAAAAAAAATTATAAAATTGATTATAGGTAAAATACACGTAAAATAATTTATATGAAAAATTAACAAACGTTATTTATTAACATATAAAATATTATCTAAATAAAATTCACAAACAAGTCATTGGATCTATTTTTATTAATTCAATTTTTCCAAACGTTAGTTGTCGGTTAGCTACTATTAAATATTTTAAAAATAATGTCTTATAGTTATTTATTATATAAAAACTTAACAGATACCCATCATGAACCAAACAGTTTGAGCCATTTCTTAAAATATACAATTTTTTTAATGAGTAAATTACCCTTAAACGATTTTTTTCCCTAAAAACAAAGTTTGTCATGTTAGGAATTCCTCAGATATATATTTTAAACAAAATATTTAAAATTTTCGAAAATTACCTATCCGTAAACTACCCTCTAACAAATATTTACAAAATCGGTGTCATTTTAGAAAAAAATTATATTTCTAAAAATCACTCATCAATAAACTACCCTTTATTTGAGGGCTTCTGTCCGAATCAACGTGCCATCACTATATATTGCCCCATAGCATATAAATATAAAGTATGAACAAATCCATTAGAGCGTATTAGAACTGTACCCAAGAACAGACAGAGAGATATCAGGACATACAGAATAATAGAATCCACTTTTTTTTAATTCGAACACACATAACGTAGAGACTCATCATAATTTCGAGGTAAAAAATTTGTACGATTACAATACACTATCTTTATATGAGAAAGTAAAAATTCAAACTAAAACTTTGAAATATGTATATATATATATATATATAATCACAAATTTAATAAATTTTCAAAAACTCAAATAACCTTAAGGATACGCTTAGAGGAGCAGTAGACTTTGTTTGCTACAAAAATCCCATCACATAGCCACACGGAAGTGTGAAATGTAGGTTAAATCAAGCGCGACGTCTCGCTGTGCGCATTAGTAAAAACATATGTAACTTTTTAAAAAAATCTACAGATACACTTCATTACATATATCAGCCCATGTATCCAAGGTACAGCTACTTCAGTATAAAATTCACTGGATAAATCATTACGGCGTCATTTGTCACTCGCGTGACCCTAGTAATCCAAAGCAAGTGACGTCCGTTGAGCCTACACCTCAAGCATTTATAATATGGGTGACCTGGTGGTCTAGGAGTAAGGTGTCGGACTTCTGTGCTGGGGTTCGGGGCTCAATCCTCGTTCCCGGCACAGATATCTGATTACCAAACCCTTCCTTCACCTTTGACAAGACGTATATTAATCACAGATGTAGATGTGTGTAATGCCAGGCCTCCACCGTGGTTCGGATCGCACGTTGAACTGTAGGTCCTCCATTTAATCCCAAAATCGCCTTACCATTACACATTAGCCCAAGTGCGTATAACCCGAACGGGTAGTAAGACGCGGTGTTATTAATAATAATAATAATTTTATAATATTATTTTGAATATGAATCAACTTCCATTATGTTGTCTATTAGACTTTTATTTACTCATCCACGCTATTATTGTGTTGTATTTGTAAACAATTTGTTAACTATTACAGTTCCTTAGGATGGTTGGGAATTATTACGTCATTTGTGGCAATACTGCTTGCAGTTAAGAGTGGCAGTTTTGAGTATTATGAATATATAGACACAGATGTGTTCAACCCTAAAAAAAAGTATGTAAATTGGTTTGCGCATACAATTATGAACCAAATAGCGACTCCCAATCTGAATAATGATGAGTTTTTCACTTTTAAGGGGTTTAATCAAAAGTATGCATTTTTCCTTCATTTTTAGATAATTATATTACAGTACTGATAAATCAAAAACGTTACAAAATTGAAAAAAATCAGAGGTAAATAAATATCTAAAATAAAAAAGTGGACTCAAGGAGGACCTTTCACCCCCACCAGCAAAACTCCATCGCCGTCATCGTCGTCAACCTCCCCTCCACCCCATAATCGTCAAACTCCCCTCCCCCTACCACCCTTTTAATAAAATCTGGTACAAAATATGGGATTGCTAGGGTTAAAGCGACATTTACTGCTCTTTCGGCCGTAGGCTAAGATCCCATCTTACATCCGACTTTCCGGGGTAGGTACTATGAGGTTTACTTAAAATGAAATAAAAAACTTTTATACGGATAATATATGGATGCAATTTCTGGTTCGAGGGTAGTCTTATACATATTATATAAATCACATCCATCTGTGATTTTTTAATCCACTTGACAACATTGAAATTTGAATCAATAAAATAGTGTTTAAATATATAAAAAATATTTAAAACTTTGTTGAATTTCTTACACACATTTAAACTGTTTCACTGATGTGAATTTCATTGTCTTTTAGAGTAGAATACAAAAAACAACATCACGATTTAAGCCTGGTTATAGCTATATTACCTAACTAAGTTGGGTGTCAAGCGGGGCAGGAGACGGATGCTTTAGGATACGAAGGACTTGAGGATTCGAAGACTGGGAGGACTCATCCCTAACTTCTTCTTTTTATTCTTTTTTATGGTCACTTTCTACTAAATATACAGGTTATGCGGATATATGATAATCAATCTAATGAGGTAGGAATGAGGACGGAAGAATTTAAAGGTAATATACCCGCATTTACGTGAAAGGAGAGTGATAAATTATTTAGGGAAACAACCCTCGGTAGAGCCAACCGGGACTATAACCCCGATCTCCACATAATCATCAGGCCAGTATAACAAAAGAGTGACGGCTTAAACCAATCGGCCATTGAACCTAGTTAAAAAGTATATATAGAAATTATAGAACAAATTGAATAAACCTTTGGGTTATTGCGCCCTGGGATTGTGAAAGTCGGCTAATTTGAATTTCTAATACCATCTTATTTACCCTTCACCAGTTTAATCCATCGTAAGTCTCTCTTTAATCTTTCTTTGCACTCAATTTCACTGTTCGCTTCACACTAAGTCCTCGCACATTTCGCTTAATCGTAGCTTTTAAAAAAGTGGTTTCTTTTAAACTAAACAAAAAATTTAATTTTGGTCACAACTATCAATCCCTCTTACATTCGAAAAGTAGACTGTGTTTAATTGGGATAATTGTTTTAAACTTTCTAAGCAACTATTTTACTGTAGGACTTTCAAACAACTTATGAGTACACTAGTATAAGGTGACCTGGCGGTCTGGAGGTAAGGTGTCGTACTTCTGTGCTGGAGGCCGGGATTCAATCCTCGGTCCCGGCACAGATTTATCTGATTACCAAACCCTTCCTTCACCTTTGACAAGAGTGTATTAATCACAACTTGTGAAAGTGGGGAAGGCCAGGCCTTCACCATGGTTCGGATTCCACGTTAAACTGTAGGTCCTCCATTTCATCTCACAACCACCCCAAAGGCATTCATTCTACCGCCAACAAGGAAAAGATTTAATTTTATTATTACTACTAATATTATTACTATTAATATTACTTATAAGAATGTTATAATTGGTTGACTGTTAAAAACAGCATAGGTGAGCACACGGAGTGAATGTCAAGCTCGTTTAATCTGGTTTGTCAGTGATGTAGAGGTCAGGGTTTGAATCCCAGCATGAAGCAGCAAGGGTGGATTTTCCTAAATGTTTTCCCATTAGTCTTTCACGCAAGTTCAGTTACATTTCCTCTAAATTCTACTTTCCTCTTCTCAACCCCATTAACGCGACTAAATGCGTATGGACCAAAGATTAAGTAAGTTGTGGTTAATTTATTACAGTTCTAGCCGAAAGTTCATACATAAATTTATAATAGGCCATAACTGTGAATTTACATTAAAATGAAAGAATCACTCAAATGAAAAGTTTATTAAAGTTTAATTCGACACATGCATTCTTTTTTTAAAAAAAACATTTGGTATAACTATGGGGATTAATATTTAAATTTGTTAGCGAATCAATAATGATAGGTTTGGTGGAAAAGTATTAATTTTTCAATACTTAAATATTCTCAACACATGATAAATGCAATTAAGCAAAAGCACTCAAAATAGCTAATCACAGTAATGAACTAAAGTACGTATCTAGTATATCTAGTGATTATATTGAGGAAGTTATAGTGCATTATAAACAAATTTAAAATCTTTTTCAAAATACCTTAATTTTGTAAATAATGACTGACTAGCACCTCCCTCTCCCTATCTCCTAAATGACCTAACCAATTACTCCAACTAAGTTTTAATGTGCGTAAAATTTAGTGGCTTAGAACTAAAACCCTGCAGTAATTATTAACTAGGTTTAGTATGAAAACCAAATTGTTAAAAGTATGCTTATTTTTTCTATTATTATTATTATTACCACCTCTTACTAACCGTTCGAGTTTTACGTACATACGCTAATGTGTAATGGTAGGGTGA
The DNA here is from genome assembly GCA_902141385.1 of Timema californicum. Lineage (NCBI taxonomy): Eukaryota > Metazoa > Arthropoda > Insecta > Phasmatodea > Timematidae > Timema > Timema californicum. The sequence continues at coordinate 288,435 of CABFOW010000354.1, read as the reverse complement.
TTGTTAGATGAAATGGAGGACCTACAGTTTAACGTGGACTCCGAACCACGTTGGAGGCCTGGCATTCCTCACATTCACAAGTTGTAATTAATACACGTCTTATCAGAGGTGAAGGAAGGGTTTGGCAATCAGATAAATCTGTGCCGAGACCGAGAATTGAACCCCGGACCCCAGCACAGATATCTTGACACCTTACCCCTAGAAAACCAGGTCACCATTTGTTTCTATTAATACTGAAATATGTTAGGCCCATGTACACATTTTTTTTATTGTGATAGTTTGTTTTATGTTTATTTGTATTAAAATTAAAAATTTGTTAATCAAAATTGTGTTTTTATTAAAAGTCCTTTTTTTTACCATTACGGTTATTAACTAAAACTATTTTGATAAATTAAAAATAATAATACTATTACTACTAATAGCATTTTAAAATTATAATCTTGATTTAAATTATTAAATTTATACTTGAAGGAGCCTTAAAAAAAAAAAAACCTCCCCCTTTCCTGACAATTGGCCCTGGACCTATCCTTGTGACAGGGAGGTTGTGGCTCTTAGCCCCAGCCGGATGTACGAAGCGTATTTTTTCCTAAACAGTTCTCACTCTAGAAATAAATGCAAGTACATTTCCCCTAAGCTCTTTATTTTACTCATTCATACACCATTTGTGAAACTAATGTAATTTATAACCCAGACAGTTAGTAAGACGCAGGGAAAAGAGAAAATTAATAGCTGTCCGTAATCTGGGTAGTAAATAATATCAAAGTACATGAAAAATGTATAAAAGTATGACGCAAGTAAAGTTGTTTAGTTACTAACTGCAACCTCCGAAATTTATTATCCGACAACTTAGCTCAGTTGGAAGTGTGTCTGCTTACTGAGATAAGGGTTCCGGGTTCAATCCCTGGCATGGCCAAAAAATTCATCATTTGTGAAATGTGGGTTTACCCTCTCACTTTGATAAATTGATGACCGGGGACTGGATGTTGTGCTTGTCCTAATCTCAAGTTAAATTATAAAGCATGTAAAGCTACGATAGAACAGCAAGCCAATAGTGATATATTTAAGTCTTGAATAAAAAAGTAACCCAAGCTAAGGCTGGAAACATTAACTATGTCAATTGCAGCTTTAACTTAAATTCTAATAGTTATATACACGTATTAATCAGTAATCCCTCTCTCTTTTTTAGCACCACGTCTTACTACCCGTTCGGGTTCAACGCTTATGTAATAATCACACTAGTGGTTTTAGGGATTACCGTATTTGCGGGAAGTGAGAATGGAAAATCATTTTGGAAAAACTACCCTCAGTACAACCAACCGAGACTCGAACCTCGATATCCCCATCATCGGCAGTCTAGTCTACTGCGAGAGTAGCGCGTTAGACCACGCATCCACCGAAGTGGGTCCCAGTACTAATGCAAAATAAATTTTAGTTACAAGCAAATTAAGTTAAAACTTTACATTCAAATGAAAATAAATTTAAAAGACAAAATAATAATCCACTCTCGCACTCTCTAGTATAATTGGCAAAACCACAATAATAATTCAGTTTTCACTAGCCGGTTGGTATCGAAATGCAGCCTCCCTTTTTAAATTTCAATATTAATAGGAAAACCCACACACGTCACATAACTGTGCAACAAAATCCACTTAAGCGTCTTATACATACGTAAAATAATGACCAGTGTGCTTTTAACTTTTTAACTAAATGGTTATAATTAAATAATGTAAAAATAATATTTATAGTTGTTAAGAAACAATCAAAGACCCTAAATCTCGATACATCGGTGTGTTCGGGAACCCAACTTGAATAATGCTAACTCTATCCTAGGGTCATAGAGGGCCATAATGTATTTCAAATAGGTAGCAATGTTTTCAAGTTTCAAAACTTTTAGAATTAAAGTCGTGATTATTCAGCCTAAAGTGGCATAATTCCGGGCCGAATAATACGGAATCCTAGTGTAAGTAATTTTGAGAATTGGTTTGTGTCATGTAGCTACGCCTCGCGCACACCTCCCTTGACATAGCTTCCGTTTCCGGCCAAATCAAAAGAGTGCTGCTACAGTAGCCCCGAGGCTTCTTTGGTGCTGACTGACAGCTCACATCTGACTTATGACAGTCAACATTTAGGTAGATACCTAAATTTTGACTGTCAAAAGTGACAGCTGCTAAACACATGTTTTTTGCAGATAATATGGTTCGGCGTAGGGGTACATAATTTGGTCTGGTAACTTTTCAAAGCTGTCAGTCAGCACCAAAGAAGTCGTGGGGCTATTTTATCTACACCAACCAAGACTGAAATAGTACTGTATTATACGCCAACCGAATGCATAGCAGTTATGCTGTCTCCAATGTAACATTTGTAAGGCGTTTGCGATCGATTATCTTTTATTAATGACTATTTGATATGTACAGGCTTATTTTAAAACGCACTTGCTAGCACCGAGAACCGGGTTGGATAATACGGAGGGTCGCATAATCAAAAACAGGATAATCGTGACTATGGTACTATTTTTTATCTCGTGATTTTCACAAGGATCGTGGTAGCGCCTGAAAGAGCCCAGAAAGTTGCGAGCCAATACATGTAGCTCATGTTATTCCTACATGTTGTAGTAAACTACTTTAGCCTGAATGTTTAAAATGGTCGTTCTTAAAATAAGCTTGTAGATCTTATGGCTACATTAATAAATGATAACAATGCAATTAAAATAAGAAAAAATATTTAGCGAAGTATAATTTCCATTTTCCAATATTAATACTTTAATATAAATTATTATAGTTGAATAATTATTTATTTCTAAAATATATAAATAATTAATAGATCACTAAATAAAAAACTAGGAGAATTGATTAAAAATTAATCATGCTTTTTGTGGTAAAGACCCATTTTGTTTACGTACGTTATTGAAATGGTGAATAGTAAAATAGCCCGTGGCCGCAAATTTTACAATTTTCCCGATATAGTGTAGTGTGTACTATTTATCAAAATGATACCGCTACACTTCACTAGAATAATACAAGCTACTTTTAATTGTGAAAACCAATTCCAAATACGTTGAGCAGTTTTGTCACAACCAATATTTTACAATACCTGACTTTGATGGGTGGATGAGTGTTGACCTACCACTTAGCTCAACAAAAACCGTCAATATATTTCCTGTCGTGCCTCTTATGGCTACAGATTGCTTTAAATTAATATCCTTCCCAGCGCTATTCCACTTTATTCTTTGTCACTTCCCTCCCACCGCGTAATAATCTATTAATAATAGATTCTCTCAGTCCTGTCAGCAACGTGTGCGAGAAGGATTCTTATAGGGTGGATTAAGGACCCTTTCTCCCTGGAATCTATTATCTACTCCCTCCTTTCCTCCTAACTTCACTAAGGTGCTCGCTACACAGACATTTTGTAATTTTGATTGGCCTCTTAAAGATAATCGTGCTTTCTAAAGACTGATTTAGGATCGAATTGGAGAAAATTGGTCACTTTAACGTAACAATGTTATCGTATATTCTCTTGGGTTTTCCATGGGTGATATGTCCCTTGGATTTTTCAGGGCTGATATGTCCCTCGGGTTTTCTATGGATGATGTGTCCCTCGGGTTTTCTATGGGTGATGTGTCTCTCAGGTTTTCCATGGGTGATATGTCCCTTGGGTTTTCCATGGGTGATATGTCCCTTGGATTTTTCAGGGCTGATATGTCCCTCGGGTTTTCTATGGATGATGTGTCTCTCAGGTTTTACATGGGTGATATGTCCCTTGGGTTTTCCATGGGTGATGTGTCCCTCGGGTTTTCCATGGATGATGTGTCTCTCAGGTTTTACATGGGTGATATGTCCCTTGGGTTTTCCATGGGTAATATGTCCCTTGGATTTTTCAGGGCTGATATGTCGCTCGGGTTTTCTATGGATGATGTGTCTCTCAGGTTTTACATGGGTGATATGTCCCTTGGCTTTTCCATGGGTGATATGTCCCTTGGCTTTTCCATGGGTGATATGTCCCTTGGATTTTTCAGGGCTGATATGTCCCTCGGGTTTTCTATGGATGATGTGTCCCTCAGGTTTTTCAGGGCTGATATGTCCCTTCGGGTTTTCTATGGATGATGTGTCTCTCAGGTTTTACATGGGTGATATGTCCCTTGGGTTTTCCATGGGTGATATGTCCCTCGAGTTTTTCAGGGCTGATATGTCCCTCGGGTTTTCTATGGATGATGTGTCCCTCGAGTTTTTCAGGGCTGATATGTCCCTTGGGTTTTCTATGGATGATGTGTCTCTCAGGTTTTACATGGGTGATATGTCCCTTGGGTTTTACATGGGTGATGTGTCCCTTGGATTTTTCAGGGCTGATATGTCCCTCGGGTTTTCTATGGATGTTGTGTCTCTCAGGTTTTACATGGGTGATGTGTCCCTCGGGTTTTTCATGGGTGATATGTCCCTTGAGTTTTTCATGGGTGATGTGTCCCTCGGGTTTTCTATGGATGATGTGTCTTTCAGGTATTACATGGGTGATATGTCCCTTGGATTTTTCAGGTCTGACATGTTCCTCGGGATTTTCATGGGGATTTTTAATGGGTGATATAGCTTTTGTATTTTTCACGGGTGATTTATGCATCTTAGGTTTTCTACAGCTGCAATGTAATTGAGGTTTTCTACTGGTGAAATGTAACTGAGATTGTCCACCAATAAAATTAAACTGAAAATTTCCACAGGTGTATTGTAAGCGAGGTTTTCCACAAATGAAATGTTATTGAGATTTTCCACAGCTGAAATGTTGCTGGGTCTTACCATGGATGTTATGCCCCTGGTGTTTTCCACGGGCAAAATGTCGGTGTTTGCTAAGGGTGAAATGCCACTGAAGCTTACCTAGTGAAATGTCGCTTAACATTAGTAAAATGTATATGGTGGTTGTCCACGGGTAAAATGTCGCTGGTGTTATCCATGGGCAAGGCCGTAGCCAGCCAATAATTTTAGGGGGGACGGGGGGAGGGGGTTGGTGGGAATATCCCCCAATTGCCAAAAGCTAGAAAAAATTATAAATAATAAAAAGTTCTAAAAGCTATCTGAAGTGTTTTTTATTGCAACATAAACTCCTAACTGCCAAAGGATAGGATAAATTTTCAATATTGAACACTTCTAGAAGCTCTCTGAAATGTTTTTTTTTGGCAACATAACCCCCTAACTGCCAGAGGCTACAAAAATTATAAATATTAAACGCTTCTAGAAGCTCTCTGAAGTGTTTTTTATTGCAACATAACCTCCTAAAATTCTCAATATTAAACACCTCTAGAAGCTATCTGAAGTGTTTTTTTTTTTTTTTTCAA
>CABFOW010000354.1:175699-275342 GCA_902141385.1 Timema californicum | reverse complement strand
CCCCCCACCCCCTCCAACCACTCCTTCAATCAGCGTTCTTCCAGCTCCTTCTTTTTTCCTAGACTCCTTTCAATTGTATTTCTGTCTATGAGCAGCCGGCCGGTCTGTCGCTCCTATTGTGTTTTGTTTTTTTTACCGTGCTATTTTCCGAACCTGTCTCCCTAGAAATTGAGTTCGTTGTTGTATTCATTAATCATGATAAAAAAAAATGAACACATCAAAATGGGATGATTTAATTTTTCTTGTATCGTAAAATATTCATTCATGTCGACCCTTGGTGTTATCCAAATTTCATAAACATACCTTGTTGAAATTATACTACTATAAAGCCACACGGCTGACTCACTCACCGACATTAATGTTTACCCACTTCCAGATGAGCTAGAAACTTGACATTTGGCGAACTTATAGCTTCTATCCTGGGAGCGACGGTAAAATCCAAAAAAGTTTTTTTTTATGTTTAACACCCGAAAAAAATTTAAATGGCAAAGCAACTTTAAAGTCAGTGCGGACCTTTCTTTGAAGGTATCTTGTAGCTAAACCGTAAGACCTATATATATTTATTTATTTATTTTTAAAAAAAGGCTCTGTAATTACTTTATTTTACATCCACTTGCAAAGAAAACTCTTTGGGTTGGATATATATAACTAACTATATGAAGGGATGGTTAGATTTAATTATACGGCTTATTTGAACTAAACAAAGCTTGGGATTACTAGACATTTTGTAGGATAATAAATGTAAACCCTACCCTGAACTTATCCTTATCTGTGAAAGTAGGGCTAAGATACTATAAAATGGCCTAACGCCAAATATTTAAAACTCCTTGGTCATTTATAAAAGAACAGTTTATAGGTATACTTTAAGAAAACGCAACAAAAATTCACACGGTGTAACCTATTGAGATCGAATTTCAGCCTTCCAGCTTGAAGCAATAAGTTTAATAAAATACCATCAAAACTTATAGATCTGAATTCAAAAGCCGCAAGGCACCATCTGCCTAAACGAGATTTTTTTTTATCAACTATAACAAATTTAGCTTTGTTTTCCCCCCATTGCATCTTACTATACATATTATAATCATTGTGGCAATTGAGCAGGGATGAAAAAAAAAAGGTAGAAATTAGAGTAAATCTACACAAATTCGCGTGAAAGAGAGTGTGGGTGGTAACTAAGAATACGCCACCTCACTAAACTTGGTTAGCAATTTGAAACCAAAACTCCCTGTCACCGACAATCCAGTCTATTGCGAGGGTAAGGCCCTAGATTTTGTGACCACTGATGCGGATAGTAATAATAGTAATAATAATAAAAATAATAGATCGATGTTATCGATATTACGGCTAAACAAATGTTGTAGGGGCCTGCGTATGATTTGAACTACTTTTACTGTGATTCTTTAATAGCTCTGCGGGCTAATGCCTCGCTAAGGAGATCTGACCACTATTTGGAATCGCCCGGTGGTACGCCGTGAGGTGCTCCGGGTAGGCAATCCTTTTAACAGACGTGAGACGCAGGTCGTATCGAGTAACACGTCGCAGGGAAGGCCTTGTATTCGAGATTAAATTTCTCCTTGGGAATTAAGTCAAATATAAAACGAATGAACGCATAAAACAGTACACACTGAATGTAAGAAAACATAGTTTTTTACTTTCTTACTAGCACAATAAGTCACGAGTCAAGCTACAAATATATATAAATCCTTAGGTGCACTCTGCTTAAGCTGGAAGGTAGTCGCAGCCATACCTTGACCGAGTGCATAGAGTATGGCTTTATATTATAAGCTGAACCATAGCGTAGTCCATCAAGATAAGCTTGATACTTTTAAAGGTAAACGAAATGTATGTATTCCAAACCTCAGCTTTCTAAGCACCTTGGATTTGTAGTTGAAGGGTCAACACACAAACAAACATATTTTATTTATATAGCCCACATTAGTGGGTATGTGGCACATAAACTTCATCTGGTATGGTTTCCAGGTGAATAGGAGTTGGGTTTTTTTTAATTTGGGTCCAATATACAGAGTGTATTTTTCCCTAAATGTTTTCTCACTCTCCCTCAGCAAGAAATGTTTATTTCTTCTAAAATGTTACTTTACTCATTCCTATTCCACTATAGTAATTAAATTAGTACAGCCCAAATGGGTAGTAAAACGGGAAGAAAATATATTTACATATTATATTAATATAGTTTTAGAGTAGATTCTACATGATTTTGTCAGGATAGTAGTAATTATATTTTCCCCCCTTGAGTCAAAATTGTTCAGTTTATTACGGTGATAAATTTGAAAGAGCGAGATAAATATTATTAGTGATGTGTGTGTGTATATCTTTTCTCTCCATAAAAAAAACTACTTTAATCCGTATTTGATAATAGCTTCACTTCCGTCAATAGTGGTATTAAGAATTCGTTTAAATATCCTAGTGTGTTGATCTGAGTTTGTGTGTGTGTGTGTGTGTGTGTGTACATAAATATCCTATTAGAATAAGACAGTGACCTACGACCATTTTACATCTAAAATAACACCAGACCAAACAAACTTAAGGTGTGATGGAAAGTAACACGTGCTAAAATCAGTGTGGGGGGCGTCCCCGTTTTTTATGCCAATCTGTTTAGTAAAATTAAATAAAATATTAATTCAGAAGATACATTTAGTTTAATTTTTTACTCATGGTAATCTTAACAGTTCTTGAATATCCGTCATAAGCATCGTGGTATTTGACCAGACGATTTTTAAATGAAGAGAAAATAATCTTGCTTAAATTATGTAACGCCCGTGACAGATATTCATAAACTATTGAATATAATATGCATAGAAAATTAAAATGTATGTATCTACTGCGCCAGAATTTGATTTATTGTGACAAAAAAATATTTTTGGCATTAAAATGAAAAATTACGAAACTTGGCTCAAATGTCCTTCCATCCACTCCGACGACGTCAGGACAACCTCTTCTTGAAAAGAAATACTTTCACGCTGCTGTATTTCTAATGGGAATTGCAGTTATTCAGTTTCTAAACCACTCATGCAATCCTCAGTTATCTTTTGAGTGTTCCTTTGTGAGTATGTTAACCAGATGCCTAAATCTATATTTCTAACCATTTACTCTGATCTAAAAACAGCGAAATTTCACGTGAAACGTCGCTGAAAATGAGCTAATTTCAGATTCTTATGAATTTTTATCAGCTCGTAAAACTTAAAATGAAAGGTTAAGTTATATTGGGGTATATTAATATAGTTATTTTACATCCAATTCGGTAAAAAAAAACATATTTTGAAATAGCAAAATACTTCTTTAATAAATCTGGATCTATTGACGTCTGTAAAGCGAATTATTACTCGGGTATGTCTCACTCTTAATTCATAATGTTCTTTTTATGTTTCTTGAAATTATATTTCTAAAAATATAGTTTGTTTTCATGATTAAGAATATTAAAGTGATAAAAAAAATTAAAACATTAGTAGGGCTTTTATTTAAAAGGTTTATTTTTTTAAGGAGAATTGTACATCTACTTTGGGAAATAAAATAGAATAAGTATTACTTTAACTCATAAGTTAGTTGATACAAACAAGTTTACTAAAGATAATTTGTTAAGACTAAACTTAAATATTCCATCTTATAAAATGTGCGTGATAAAGGGATTGAACTCTGGACCTTTTACTCACAGTAAAACAATCTTAATTTGTTATTCACATTAAAATAAACCCGAATACAAGAATAAATAAATACAGTATTAAATATTATTTCCGAAAAAATGTCTTGTATAATTAGAGCCATATGCTCCAGTACTTATCCATTGAGGCAGTATTATTTTTAGTTATAAAGAAATTATAAATAAGTAGAATAAAATTTTGTGTTTTGTTTTTCCGAAATAAGTATCTAATATTATAAATTCTATACTTTGTGTATCTGAAAATAATTAGAATGTTATGCATTCAATTTGTGTGATGCGCTAAACTCCATCAACCTATAGAAAAGCATTGATAGGATTATAGAGACGGAACAAATAGCAAATTACATAATCTCTGTAAAAACTAAATACAACAATCAGACAGATTGAAATCATAATGGAATCGTTGATAATTGTTTAGTCTGGCATGTGAGAGTATACACACTGTCCTAATAAAATGATGACATTTTAAGAATAGTAACAAAGCACACTTAGGGAACAAACTAATTGGGGATGAAAAGAAGTGATGAAGGGGAAAAGGGGAGTGTGTGAGGTGAAAGAAGTAATGTTTTAAGGTAAAGGAGGAATATGTGAGAGGAAAAACTGAATGTGCGAGGGGAAAGGAGGGATGTGTTAAGTGAAAGGAGGAATGAGTGAGGTGAAGGGAGGAATGTATGAGTAGAAAAAAGGAATGTGCCAGGGGAAAGGAGGGGTGTGTTAAGTAAAAGGAGGCATGCGTGAGAGGAAAGGAAGAATGTGTGAAGTGAAAGGAGGAATTTGTGAGGGGAAAAGAGAAGTATGTATAGTGAAAGGAGGAATGGAATGTGTTAGGGGAAAGGAGGAATGTGAAGGATAAATAAGTTAGAAAGAAGCAGAGTAGTATGGGAAAAGTGTAAAGTTGACAAGTGTAAGGGAGGAAAGAGATGATTAAGAAAAGAGTAAGTAAGTAAGTAGAGGAAGAAAAGGACAAGAGTAAGAGAGGAAGGAGGGTAAGATGACAAAGAAAGACGTGAATTAGAATGGAAGAAAGTGATAAAGGGAAGGGGTGTGTATATAATATATTATATGAATGGGTATAGAAAAAAAGAGTGGAAATCAACACATCACAAATACCCGCAATATAGTAGGCTACATATTGTGATCTGCCTATTGAATAATTATACTAAACTATTTTAATACCATAGCAGCAATCAGACTTCAGGAAGTTTAATTAGCCATTTTATATAAAGGTGAAACACACCATTCATAATGAAACATTTTAAACACAACCAGAAATCAAATTCCGAACTCCCAGTTAAGTGGCCAAACGTGCAACCAACATGAACGTTCAACCAACAATGCTGAAGTATTGAGCAGGCTGCAGTGGCAGATTAAGCTAAGCCACAGAAAATGCTCGGTGATTGTAATCAATTAATACTCCATGGCATCAGTCTGAAATCAAATCACACCGACTGAGCGGCTGCCATCTGTTGGTGATGACAGTGCTAAACTTTGATGATATAGGGTGCCATGTGATCAGCACAACGGTCACTCTGGTCACTAGTTTCAGTTTTCTAGACCGGAGCTAATACTTTTTTTTTTGTTCAAGTAGCTTTTCATGTCCTCACGAGGTTAAGTTGACTCCATTCAAGACCCACTGAATTACAGAACAATTTGGAAGCACCGGGTATTGAAGCTGGGATCTCTGTATTTGTAGCCAGGAACTTTGACCACTAGACCACAGAGGTGGATTAATACACACTAAAGAAAATATGTACCCAGACATGTAATTGAACTGAGGGCATGTCTTTATAGTGAACATATTGGTTTATGCAACTCATTAAACCCGTTTAGCAGGATTCACCTGATGTAAATTATAGTTTATTTTTTTATAAAATTAAAAATTAATAAGTACTTAACTTGAGTGAGTGTCATTAGCACCTTGTACTACACCCGTAATAGAATTATAGCCCGTCTTATAACACCTGATTTAACAAATTGAAAACTAAAATTATAACCTCCAAAGAGGTTTAAAAGCAAAGTCCTTAAGAAGTACAGTAGCCCCATGGCTTCTTTGGTGCTGACCGACAGCTTAAAAAAGTTATCAGACCAAATTACGTATCCCTACACCGAACCAGATGATCTGCAAAAACATGTGTTTAGCAGCTGGCGCTTATGACGGTAAAAATTTAGGTAGATACCTAAATTTTGACTGTCAGAAGTCAACTGTGAGCTGTCAGTCAGCACCAAAGATGCCATGGGGCTACTGTAGTTGCCCCGCCATTTAAGGAATCTCTCGACGATCTTGACCCTATCTGATACTGTGATCAATAAGGTTATAGTCATATCCATCACGCTTAAAGGTGTTTACATATTTTTATTTGGACAAACTATACTTGGGTGTCTAAGTTATAATACATTAATCCAATGAGTTTTAAATTTTTAAAAAAACAGGAGCTAGCCACAATTTACAAAGGAAAGAAAAAGTTAATTTTAAGTTAACTTACCAGACCTCTAAAGGAGAAAGTAGGAGTGACCAATTAGGATCTACCTTACCTCTTGCTTAAAGTATTCAACCAGGAATTGAACCCCAATATCTGCTACTACTCTGGTGCAATTAATTGAAAATTAATTCCTAACTAGCACAATGGTGAAGGCGTAGTTGGGAGTATAGGTGGGGTGGGGTGGGGGTAATTTCAAGACCTTTGTGACTGCTATGTGTGTATCATGCTGTTCTAATCAACAGCTAGGTTACATAAACTTAACGGAGAGTGATCTAAACAGACGATAGGTCGTTGAACCTATGTAATTAATTGCAAGACATGTCAATGAACCTACAATCAGATTTATGTATGAAATAACTTAAGGGACAGTTACAGAAGCTACTTAAACAATTTTTACACATGTGGGATAGACCACATTTACCTTTCGTGTTAACTATATACCGTCTCTCTTAATAATAATGAAATTACATCTCATTAATTCACATTTAAATTATTTTATAAGGCTTGAAACTAGAGAAATATTTTATCACCTCATACAGTGGCATACCTTGGTAGTGATTTCTCAGCGGGACTAATATTCAGCGGTAGTAATTTCTCTGGGGAACTAATAGTCAGTGGGATGCCATGCCACGGAAAAAGGAAAAGGGAGTAGGGGTGGGGGTTGAATAGCTGAGCACTCTGCAATAGAAACATCTCTAAGAGCCCCCCCCTACCCCCTTATAAAGAGGGAACTGCCGAAATATCTCTGGCAAACAGGACCATGCACTCAGTTGTAGTTTTTTTTATGGGGACCACTGCCAATTTTGATTTTAGTGAACGTTGTGTTTTGTAAATGCAGAAAATGCCTGTGGTGGTGAAGTGCTAATATTTGTGATCGTCCAATTTAATAAACGAGTGTAGTTTAAATATTGGTTCTTATTGTTCCGTCTGTATTAAATGTACGTGTCACATTTATGATTGAGGCATGGCATGTGTTTCAGCTTAGCAGAAGGCCACTCACAGGCTCATTTAGCAGACGTGTGTGTGTTTATTGGTGCGGTTTTAGTGGTGGTGTGCTGGCTATTAGAGACTTTGTATGATGAAATTATCCAACAAACAACAACCAAATATTAGTGGTAGTTCTTCATATTTTTAGTTATACGTTTAACACAAGAGCTATTTATTATATACTGTTCATGGAGGCTTTGGGTATTTTCTGTTATTATTAATTATACTAAAAACAACTCCATTTTTATTTATTTTTCCGTCGTACCTTATTATCCGTCCGAGCTATCCACTGTTTAATTGCAACAATGGCTTAGAGATAATTAAGGTATAATTTATAGGAAATGTATCCGCATGTGCGTGGAGAGAGAGGGACGTCTAGGAAATCAACCATAATACACACCTACACACTGCCAGGTTAAAGCTTTACCATCACAAGACTAGAATATTAGCCTGGAACTTAGTTCTCATGGACCCCGATGAGATTTTCTATTCACTAAACATTTTTCGGCAGCGTGAGAAAAGAACTCATGACTCTTAGCTCAGTAGAGAAATAATGTAATATGTTGGCCTAGTGCAAATTTTAATAAGTTTTGTGTTGTAGGATTGTTCAACATAATATATTTCATAAAAATGTTTAACGCCGTTCAGAGAACATACATATTTTTAACTAGGCACAGAAAATCCCCATTTCTACGCCGGAGCCTTCCAACGGTTCTGAAAGCGGGATGCTTAGCCCCCATCCCCCTTAGTTTACGCCCAACCTCTTCCTTCTTCCTCAACCCTTCCTGGTGTCCAATTACGTACTGAGGAGCTCTTTTTACAGGCGCCGTTCCGACGCTAGAAACAGCCATGGTTCACCCTCTCACTTACTAGTGGAGCCGATGCGGCTTGTTCGCTGATAATTAGGTTTCGGACTTCACACTGTATATAGATTTTCTTTTGTTTTCGCTCTTATCTATATGGTAGCTTTGAATACATTAGTGTGATGTGACACATAACAAAACTAACCAGTTTTATGGCATATGTTAATTTATACTTAGGTAAAAATGCATATTTTAACCATTTAAAAGAAAATGTCCTCAATTCTCAGCAAAAATATAGAACCATTAACATAGGTAGTCACTTAACCCAGTTCATATAGGTTATTCGCAAATGACCCCGTTCAATGATTCAGGTAGGTAGCGCAAAGGTCAACGAAGGTCGTTAGGCGAGATGTCAAACCTTCACCGATATTTCGGAAGACGGAATCTGAGAGTCGCAATGGAGACCGAAGGGGAAGGGAGAATTGGTGTGACTGGGTGGTTGTATGTCTTGAGTCTGCTGAATCCTGAAGATGAAGCCAGCACCAAACCTACAACTAGCGCTTGTGAGAGAAAGGAGTTTAAGGTTAAGCTTGAATTCATACAGACACACTTCTTGACGCGACACCATCGCCAAGCTTGAAACTCGAGGTTTACAGTCATCGGAATCTTTGGAGCTGTTCCAGAAATAATCAAATAGCTATGTGCCGGATACAGCTTGGAGAGCCATTGCAAAGACATTTCAAAACATATTGAAAAAAAAAATGCAGGCCTCGTATTTTGAAAACAATAAACCCAGTTCTTCGAGGAAAATATACTAAGGAAGTAAAAAATAATAATAACAGAGTATATTCCAACTGAGATGACCAGCTTTAAGTTCCACTTGTGATGTAGGGAGAAGCTTTTCAATATAAAAGAATATTTTAAGTGATAGCCCGGAATCGTTTCATTTCTAATACTCTTGAGAACTATCTAGTTGTAAATGTAATCAGAGCCACAGTCAATAAGCTGTTGTAAAAAATGATTTTATACCATTTTAATTGAAAACCTTGCCTTATTTTTGGTGTGAATATTTTACTATTTTTCTCTCAAATTTATTTAGTTTTAAGTGTATATTTGCATACGTATTTTACTGGTTTTTCGTGCATATAAATCCGCAGTCTTTTTATAAGTGTGGCAACATTTGGGTACTAAAGAAAATAAGATTTTAAAACACTAAATGTAACATGCTTTCCTTAACCTATCGATACAACTACTACAAGCTCACAATTAAATTGGACGAACGGTGTAAAGACGTCACCTTCATGTTAGACTGGCCTGCTGATGGTGAGGAGATCATGGATTGAATACTGGTCGAGTCTAATGGGGGTGGGTTTTTTTTCATAAATGGTTTCCTACTCTCCTTTCACGCAAATGCCGGTAGAGAACCTCTAAAGTGCTTCCTTCCTCATCACTACAACATTAAAGTTATTATCATATATGCGTATAATCTAAAGTGGTTAAGAAGCAGTTATAAAAAAATTATATAGACTTATCACTACTTTTAATAGAGAATTATTCTTACGATACATTCATGGATTTAGGTCGTACTGTCAGTAATGAGGCAGATACAACTGCCAGTCTCCTGGTCATCATTTAATCACTGTAAATGGGGAAACTCTAACTACAAAATTGATAAATATTGTTGCCATAACTAGTATTTTTATTTGGGTAGATATACATGTTACCGACCGAGATAATGTGCAGGATAACGCGAATTTTGGCTTAGTTTTGAAGGAGAAAATATTCTTATTACTAGCAAAAATTAATTTTAGATATGTCTTTTTGGAAAATAATCTTAATAATTTTCTATCGTTAATATAAAAAATATGCGATTCTTTGTGTTCAGCCTTTTATCAGCCGTCCGGGATAGTCACGTATTTACTCAAATGGGATAATAACATGAAAGGTAGAGTTTGAAAGTAGTGTACACGCATTTGCACCGAGGGAGTAGGGGAAAACCCATCTAGGAGGGGGGGAGAAAGACCCTAAGGGGACACAACTGGGGTGTGAGCCCTGAAACACCAGACGAGATGAAATTGACACCTTTGTTTGAGCGCCTAGCTAACAAATGTATAATTTTTTTAAGCAAGTTTTTAAAACGCATTAAGATATGAGTTTGAGGAGAAGGTTTGGGTGGGGATTGCCGCTACTACCTATTTAATTTGCTTTCAAACTGAGACAAAAGTATAATATTGTAAGCGTGAGGGTAGATTACTAGTATCTCTTAGGAACACACTTTTAAAGAGGCAAAGCCTTAATTTAACTTGTAAGGCGTAGTAATTAGTTTTTCCTAGTAAAAGCAGATGACGTAAGAGCAGAGGAAGTGAAAAGCTGGAGGAGTAGTCAACCCTCAAACTTTCATTACTCTCGTTCTGGGGTACAGCTTTGAGAGAAATTATTTCCCACGCACCAAATTTCTCAGCTTTACATTCTAGTTTAATTAGTACGTCCAATAATATAGGTTTTCCGTTGGGTTTTTTCATTCCGACATTTTGTAGTAGTAGTAGTAATAGTAGTTAACGCACATTTTAATTACGATAGTGGGGTGGTGATGAGAAAGAAAATATAGCCTAACTTCTGTAGAACGATAAAGTGAAACAAACACTTTAGACAAAAACACCCTCGAAGTAAACCTGACTAGGGTAAGAAATTAGTCTTATGCGTCACCGGTAAAACCAGATTAGGCGAGCCCAACATTTAGTCCCCACGCACAACAATGTGAATATTACCAAAGCTGTTAGTTAACAGCTTCATCTAGGGGATATGGATTGTGGGGGTAATTTATAGGAAATTTTCTTCTCACTACTTTAGTTGGTCTGAGAAGGTAATGGAAATATCAAAGTGAAAAATTACATGTGGGAAACCCCTCGGTGGAGATTCGAATTTCAACATCCTGATTTCTGGTAATCCCGACTATTACAAGCCTGACATGCAAAAAAAAAGAGCTTATAACTTTTTTTTGCATGTGACTGTACATCACACACAAAATAAATAATGCAATAAATTTTGCACGTAGCTGAACAAAAAAATGCATGAAAAATACAGTTTTGTATATAGCTGTACACACATAACACACATAAAAATTATTTCAACGTACTTTTGTACGTTACTGTACATGACAAGAACAATAAATAAAGTAATACATGTTTTATGCGTGAGCTGTACATACACAACACGCACTTTCCAAGATTGCAAGTCCGCGCGCGAGCTACATAAAGGAGCATTATCACGGAGCAGTATATACCAAGGTAGCATGAACTAGAAGGAGGTATACGAGCCTCGGAGAAGTTTAGGAGGGAAAACTTGCACGAGCGACGGAAGGCAATTTGGTAATAAACAGGACTAAAAACAAGCGAATCGCTTCAATTAAAAAAGCTTCGGGAACATAACTAAGAGAGTTATATCCGCACACGAATTGCAACCTAACTTAACCTAAAATGGCAACACCCAGTACAAGGTTATAGCGTATATTTTTGAAAGCGTGTTTACAAAATGTGGATGATTTTCGCCGGAATTCGATTGCGTGTCCAAAGGGTTTTGAGTAGCTAAGTGGAATATATAGAAACCATTCATCATAATTATGAATTTTTATTTTACACAACTAGGTTAATATCTCATCTCAAGTGATTTGAATCTAAAATTCTAAGAAATAATACTTAGTACCTGAAACGTTTTTTTAATCGAAATAATTATATTGTGAGACTGACGTCCTAAGCTACTTGAGCAACGATTATTATCGACGAATATATTGTACAATTGAATTTAATATTAATAAATTTTCTGTCCAACTTGATCGCTAAGGAAAAATATACATTTCTATTCCAAGCAGAATTTATGGAAAATATTTAAACTTGAATTAATATAAAGATAAATTAGGACCACCGTAACGATAGTATGATGATGATATAAAATTGTAGCTTTAGATTAGTGCAAATGTTGGATATCCTAAACATGCTTAGCACTAACACTCCCTAAAATGTTTTAAGTTTACAGAATTACCAAAACATGTAAGCAAGTTAATAATGATAATATTTAGCACCGCGTCTTACTAACCGTTCGGGTTATACGCTTTAAGTACTAATTACGCTAATGTAATAGGAATTGGGAAGGTTTAATTAGAGGAAGTGAACCCGAATTTGCGTGGAGGTAGAGTGGAAAACCATTTAGGAAAAACCACCCTCAGTTCACCCGACCGAGATTAGAACCTCGATCTCCCCGTCCTCGGTGGTCGAGCTCAACACGACAAGCGCGTTAGCCAACTACGCCACCGAGGCGGGTGTAAGCAAGTTGATTTAGTAAAATTGTTATTGAAATTGGTAGGGTTGTTTCTAAGCTAGAGTTATGTGAACAGTATACCTCGTTCCCTCCATTCAAAAATTTCTAAGTACATCATGTTACGAATTATGTCTTGTTCTTGTCGTAGCTATAGTCTTTCAAATTTGTCTTTGGATTTCAAGTTAAAACATCTCTTATCATTTCTCCTTGGAATTTAAGATGATATTTTCCCTTGGTAATCAAGTTAAACAGAAAAAAATTAATATTATTATATATTCAATTGTACTTTATATTTATAAAGAATAAATGTGATTCGCATGGTTTAATACGTAAGTCTCGCAATATATATCTAAATTAAAAGTGGTACATCCTAGGTAATTGATCAATTGCTTAAAACTATAAATTCAAATCACCTGAGATAAGATTTTAAACGAAAAACCTTATGGGTGGGCTCCATGTTGAAACGGATATTCACATTGAAAACTATGTAAATACATCGATCGTTCAATCTAGGTTCAAAGAATTTCCCTGCAAAATTTTGTTTAAAATTGGCTCACGCGTTCGATAGCTATCTCCTAACAAAGATCTGTACCAGAGAGAGTGATGAGATGCCAAAATTGTCAAGTTAAAACAGAACCTCATTACGCCCGGTCAACCATCACACCACCCATTAGTAGTCACAGAGTTTAGACCATCCAGCTCACAATATATTCGATTGTTATTGAAGGAGAGCTCCCAATCTCAGCCGGGTGCGCGCGGGTTTATTTTCATAATGTGATTTAATAGGATTTTCTCATTCCCTCTCCATGCTAATGTAGGTACAGTCACTCTAGCTATATTCCTCACCCTACGTGATGGAT
Organism: Timema californicum; assembly: GCA_902141385.1. Taxonomy (NCBI): domain Eukaryota; kingdom Metazoa; phylum Arthropoda; class Insecta; order Phasmatodea; family Timematidae; genus Timema; species Timema californicum. The sequence continues at coordinate 262,222 of CABFOW010000354.1, read as the reverse complement.
TAAAATTATATCCAAAATGATGGGTTAGCGAACTAAATAGGACTATCTCACCTAGAAGTGATCTCTAGTCGGATTCTAGAAGAAAGACTCTTAGGAGATGAAAACATATTTTTTTCACCGCAAATTATGATAATATTTTACTACAGTATTAGTACTCTTTGATATATATTGATGCTATATATCAAAAGTGGCATCCGAAGTTCACATGCATTGACGTATGAATATATAAATAAAATAGTATTAGTAAATTTCGTTACTATCAAAAAAGTTTCTCCCTGTATGAATCCGACAGTGGTATGATTTGCCGGCGATGGGGTCTACCTAGTTGATTTTGATTAAAATGGTTTCCTACTTTCCTCCAAGCAAATGTGGATACATTTTCCTTAACTATACCTTACTAATCCCTACTTATTTAGTGTAAGTATTTCTAAAGTCCGGATGTGTAGTTTTAAGTGAATAATTCCGTTAAAATTATTTTATAATAAAATATGAACTAAAAATACATGGAAATTAAATAAAAACACGACTAAACACTTTTAATAGGCTTACATACCATCTGTATTTAGAAATATGTCTTGCTGAACTATATAGAAGCGTTTAAATTCCCTCGGAAGACGAACGAGAGGTTTGAGAACGACAAATGATGAAGTGTAAACCAAACTAGAATAGATAAGAAAGGACGGGTGGGAAAGAAACTGCTGCTTTCAGATTAGAAATGGAAGTTATTATACGAATGCCTAATGTAGAAATTTCGTGAAAGAACAAGAAACAAATAAAAGGTGTATTTTAAAGAATTTTAACTGAAGTTTGATTGGCGTACTTGATGTAAACTTTAAAAGCATAAAGGGTGCGATTGGTGCATAAATGAACAGTGTGAATGTAGGAGTACTGCTATATGCAGATAAAGCCGCAATAATGGCTGAGAATGAAAGTGATTTGTAGAATGCATTAAATCATTTGAATGTGGGGACAGGCAGAATTGATCGTATTATAAATGTCTCCAAAACTAAGGTTATAGTGTTTTGATAAGGACGTATCAGGAAATTACTGTCAGTTTAGTATAAATATAAAACATTTGGTCAGTAATTTTGTGAATGATTTTGTGTATCTGGACAGAATGATTTGAAAAATGCAAGGCTATATGGAGAAATCGGTTGAAGGGTGAATACATCTCAGAGTAGTTGTATACATGTGGACAATTGTAAAGAATGAAAGAGTATCGAAAGAGGCAAATATGGCGGTATATAAAGGGGATTAATACCAACGTTGTTTTACGGATGTGAAGAGTGGGTTTGTCAGGAGAAACACAAGAGCAAGGTTAATGGAGTTGGAATGAGATATTTGAGAAATGTATGAGGAAAAACTCGTATTGACAGAGTCAGTAATGGATGGGTGCTGAAGGAATATGGTTTGAAAGGAAATCCAATAGGTCAATGTGAAAGAAGCACCTTACGTTGGTTTGGGCATTCCGAGAGGATGAGTGTGGATTGAGTGATGAAGCAAGTATATGAAAGTATAGTTTGTGGATCAAAAGGAAGGAGTAGGCCATATAAGACGTGGCTAGATATTGTAGAAGAATGTGTGAAAAAGAGAAACCTTAAGAGTTTTAAGAATAAAATAGTATGTAAGACTCGGTGTATGGATGTTGTTGAAACAAAGTGAGTTTTAAAGGATAAGAAAGTGTGGAGAAAGTTAATAAGGATGGATTAAGTACGAAGTTGTTTTCTAAGCTATATGCACAGTTTCTTGTCCACCCCGTCAGGGAACGCCATGATTAGGTATGCATATATGCATGTTATTTCAGCATTATACTTAAAAACAATCTTAACCTGAGAAAGTATACTCCACTTATTCTAAAAAGTAGCAGTTTCTCCTTGACATATTACATTATGGCCCTATTTTATAAGCAAGACCCGGACTTTGTTGACCTAAAAATTATCAAAAAATGTCTTGCAACGTGACCTAAAAATTCAAACATATAGCTTTAAATGTATAAAATAAAATACCTTAAGGTATTAGCAAAAACTCTTAGTGAATGCACACGACTAAATCAAACACTCACGTATCCAATATATACTAGAAACTTACTATGCAAAGAAAAGCCTTTAATCACTAACGCTCGCATTCAGCTAAACATAAAATTGATTCACAGATCCCTTCTTCAGAAGTTATAGCTATTCCCTACCAACGTAACCCTCACAAGCTTATTTACAGTGCCTCGCTAAAAATGTGTATTTCCCAAACAAACAAACAAAGAGGATACAGAGATAGTTGCCTACATTATTTTCTCATGCTGACAACTGTGCGTTTAAAAATGTATGTTTGAATATGTAAGCATTTATAAAATATTTATATTATTTAAAAATATACCTATTCAGCATTAAATCCACACAAAAAATCCAAAAACTCCTTGAAATTATTCAAACGTGTAGCAAACCAATAATATATATTTCCACAAGCAGGGAATTTTAAACAGATACTGACCACGCTTATCAACTACGCCATAGTGGAAACATATTTGCGGTAAACTTGCTACCTTTCAGGGTAAGCCGCGTGTGTGTCTGGGTACCACCAGTCCTATATATTAGATTTAAGGTTCTTACCATTGAAGTGTGAATTGAAATTTTAAGAAGTCCACGAAGATTAGTAGTTATTTTAAAAATATGTCTTTTTTAATAATTCTACCCCAAATGAATTAAAAGTTATTAAAATTTGATTCAAGGGACACAAATTTATTTGTTATATCATATGAGTTCTCGCTTTCTTTTGTTTGCACCACGTCTTACTACCCATCCGGGCTATTCACATCTCTATACTAATGAGTTAAGGACAATTAAGGTAGTATTTAGATTAAATGTACCCACATGTGTGTGTAAGGAAGGAGAGCTGTAAGCAATTGAGGGGTTTATTTTGATTTAGTTAAGTTATCTAAGTTAAATCAATCTTATCAGTATAATGATAGTAAGATTTAATTTTTAGGTTTTATTTTATGGTTAGTTATTTTAATTATACTATTTATTATGTGTTTAAATAGCATAATTTTAGAGTTTGATATTGAAGATATCAAAGTGAAACTTCTTTAAATATACTTACAAAAACATTAATTTTATATTTATAATGAAAATATAGGCCTACATTCAACCGGGATTTGAATCTTGCTACAGCAAACCAGACAGGATGAGATTCATGCCTTGGTCTTGCCCAATGGTGTTGGTGAATAGTTACCAACCACTACCAAATTATGGAAATTATTTTATATTTTATACATGTAAGTTTATGTAATACGCTAAGAATAGTGGAATAACTCCTATGAAGGACTTGAGTCTTATAGCGCGCAAAGCGCTTATCACGTCGCGGTGCCAAACGACGCCAACTGCACTGTCGCTTGGTGCGCTTTTACTACGGCACCCCCAAATTAACACCCAGCCACCCCTTCTCCAGCACGTAGGTTTAAGAAGAAGTAGTAGCTAGCTACTGGGGAGAGTAGCGATTACAAACTCTGCGTGCTAACATCCTCCACCCCCTCTATCCCCTAAACCACCACCCTTTCAGTGTTGGAGTCGGTGTGCAGGCGTGTCACTGCTACTGTTAGCTTGTGGGGAGAGGGTGAGAGGGGTGGAGTGTATTGTTGACTCTACAAGTGCGGTGGCGGCGTCTGACTCGTTAATACACTATACACCCGCTTCCTGCCTCTCACACCCCCGACTTCATTACTCGCAAACCTTGGGCAGGGTGAGCCAAACGTTGTGATTATATTATTATTATCATCATCAGCATAGGTCTGTTATAGGTCTTATGGCTGGTGGCCAGCACAATAAAGGAAATTTAAATTGAAAATTGTATTATTATTATTATTATTTTCTATTTTTTGTAACTATTAATCAGTATATATATACAGTAACCCCATGGCTTCTTTGGTACTGACTGACAGCTCACAGCTGACAACTGACGGCTTTGAAACGTTACCAGACCAAATTATGTATCCCTACGCCGAACCATATGATCTGCAAAAACATGTTTATAGCAGCTATCACTTCTAGCATTCAAAATTTAGGTATATACCTAGATGTTGACTGTCAGAAGTCAGCTGTGAGCTGTCAGTCAGCACCAAAGAATCCACGGTGCTACTTTTTTTTGTATTTATTTAGCTATTATAGTTTATTATATTTTGTTATTATATATGATTGTATGGTACTTGTGTACTTTTCAGTGATGGCCTGTTATAGGTCTCACGACTGTTGGCCATCACTATTAAAAGGAAATTGAAATTATTAAAAAGCAGAATTTCTTTTAAATTTGCCCTTAAATATGTAGGTGTACATGTGCCTTTTCGGGTCTCTTGAAATCCAAAATTATTTTATCTTAGTAACTCCTATAAGCCTAGTATTTTATCATGAAAGAAAAGCCCAACTGAGAGAGTTATTTAAGGAAATCCCATACAATTAATAATTTTCAGATATAAAATGTATATTTTTGAATACAGTTTTTTTTGTATTGATTTTATATAAATCACCTCAATGGTTTTGAATTTAATCATTTCACTTCAATGTCTCAATTTATTAACTAAAATTTTTGTTTAGCTATAATTCTTGCTTTATTATGTAACTATTCTAGATTTTGTTTATGTAGTTTTCAGTGCTGGACTGTTCTAGGTGGTCAGTACTAAAATAAAGGAAATTGAAAATAATGTTTTGTATTATTATTATTATTATTACTATTCTTATAACCCGATTCGGTGGTCGTGTGGTCTAAGGCATCACTCTAGCAATAGACTAGAATGCCAATGATGGGGAGATCAGGGTTCAATCCCAACCGGGCATACAGAAGAGATTTTTTCCCCTGAATGGTTTTATACTACTCCCTCATGAAAATGCGGGTACACTTCCTTTAAAGTCAAGCTTCCTCATCCTTAACACTTTTGAGTAACTAGTACATATGCGTACTCCCCGAATGGATAGTAAGACGCGATTCCCACCCATTCTTCAAGATTACTACGTACCGTAAATGGCAGATAGTAAGTAACAACTGAACCATTTATTTTTTATCTACTGCACCTTGCTACCCATCCTAGCTCTCTGTGTGCTCACACTTGTCGGGTAGGATTAAGGAATGTATAATTTTATATAAAGTGGAGCCACATTTGCATGAAGGTTGAGTGGAAAATTGTTTAGTAGAAAACGCCTTAGGGCCCTTAGTTGGGATTCGTGCCCTTACCATCTGGTCACCGTCAATACCGGCTATACGAGAGTGACATCTTTGTCCGCGTGGCCACCAGTGTGGGTTAATAGCCTAAAAATACCACAAGATAGAATTTAGGCTTCTTTTACAAAGTTTTAAGTGAGAGAAACGAAATATTTTCCTTAAATTATTTCAAAAAATTGTTCTGTTTCTTCTTGTACACCTCGTATTAGTTCCCGTTACAGCTGTACGAATATACGTTGATTGCATTAATGGTACAAGGATAAGTAAGGGAGAATTTAAGTAAAATATACCCGCAATTGCGTGGATACAGAGTGGAAAACCATTTAATGTGTAGAAACGCAATATACCTGATTGGGATTCGATCCCTGACCTCCTCGTCAACGACAAGTTGGACTAAATGATTTTGGCCCTTTGATCATGTGCCCAACGATGCGTGTTCTACTTAAATGTAATGAATGCTCTCAATATATCTTAAGTTATAAGTTATTATTATTATTATTATTATTATTATTAGCACCGCGTCTTACTACCCGTACAAGTTATACGCACTTACGCTAATGTGTAATGGTAGGGTGATTGTGAAATGAAATGGAGGGCATACAGTTTAACGTGTGATCCGAACCACGGTGGTAGCCTGGCATTCCTCACATTCCCAAGTTAAGTTATAAAGCTTCCACGTCAGTTTAATTTCTCACAAGGACGTTAACACCAGAAACACCCGCTTCAGTGGCCTAATGGTATAATTTGTCACTCTCGTTTTGGGTTGGCCTGTTCAAGACTGAGAGAATGAGGTTCAAATCATGGTTGGGTCCACAGGGGGTCGTTTTTCCCCAACTGGTTTCCCACTCTCCTTCCACGCCGATGCGGGTATATTACCTCTATAATGCTTCCTCAGCTCTACTCGTTCAGAGTAAGTATCGTGTATGTGTGTTTAAATTGAACCGGTAATAGGACACGGAGAAGAAAAAAACAATAAAAACATTATAAAATGAGTTGCAATGAAGCAATAGCAACTAATACAACTTTCTTCTCACTCTCACTTACCGGGTACAGAGTTTTGTGGTTGAATGTCACTAACGCCAGGTCTGCTGTAGCCATGATATGTTAATAATTCCCGTACTATAATCAGAGCCTTTACGAATGTACACCCCTTCCCTTGGGATTCAAAGATATGAAATTTCTATCAAAAATATTTTCTGAAAAAAATGTTCATCAGAACCTAAAGTCAACCTCCCTGTAACAGTTGGCCGCAGGGGTTGGCAGTTAATCAATGGTAGTGATTGCCTCGATCCACCCTTCGCCAGGGTCGTGAGATAGTGCAATATGGTTTAACCTTGGTAGATCTAGTTCGATTCCAGAGGCCACCTGTATGTAGTAACTTGATATATGTGCGAGTTGTCGCAGCGCAAGGAGGCCGTCTAATGGAACGCGCTGAGACATGTTGCAAATTACCATAATTCTTTGAGTTTTTTTCTAAATATGGTATATTCCAAAAAGGAGCTGAAAACTATAAACACGTTCTTTAGTATTGAAAGTATTATATTTTAATATTCATAATCTTTAAGAAAAAACATGAAAAGTGTAAGTAACTCATATTTAACGACGCTTCACGCAAAATGTCAGAGTTCTGTGCTCAACGTAAATGGCTGGAAAAATATATTAACTTTTCTCAAACAAATAAAATAATTTTAACAATGTCACAACATGATATAATAGTAGTGGTAGTGATAGTGATTGAGGATAGTTTTAGTGGTTTTGAAGTTTAAAAAACACCATTCTCATAAGAAATACCGTAATGAGATACTTTTTACCTTCAAAAAGGAGGCGCCTTCGAGTTCATTGGTTGTGACATGATGTAGCCGTGTGTCCAAAAAGTATATTTTAAATAAATCGTTTCCAACCATTTGCTATTTTTTAATATATGGTCACTATCAACTTAATTTAAAGGGTATAAATGAGTAGGGTAGCTGAAAAGGAGTGCAACCCTATTAGCGTGAGGAGAAGATTATAATACCACATAGGTAATTCGTAATGTATCCGGTCGATATTCAAACCTCAACTTTCCCGTCACCCTCCGATCCAGAACGTTGTAAGCATGACGCCTTAGACCATGTTAGCAACAGTACGTGTATTAGAGTTAGTGTAGTTTGGAGATAATCCAGTCTAGAAGGAAAACCGTGAATAAGTGGGGAAAGACATTGGTTCAGTTTTAGCAGTTTCTGACAAAGATATTTACTATTTATTTGGTAAATATTTAGATTCTAAGAGTCAGATGATACAATAGGATTTTGGTAGGAAGAACAGTATATAACAAATACAAACTATTTTAACTACTTGAATATATTCAAAAGTGTCATGTTGCCTTCAGCTATCAAATTTTGATACAGAGTAGCAATACATTTAAGAATAACAATAATATTATAGCAAAATGTGATTACTGTTAACCACCAAAAAATAAAATTAAATGGGCTTTTCTTGATTAAGTTGGTGTGTAAGTCACGCATTAAAATAATATTTGAGGGTTTTTAGAATTCACGCTAAATACCCTGATGTTAATAAAAAAATAGACTATTTAAAATGTGCATGTGAAACCTTCCATAGAAAAACAGTAGTTTTTGGCCCCCCTGATAATGTTGGGCACCCCTGTCTTGTGAAAAGGCGACGCTAACAACAGATCCAGGGGCTCTACTTACGACGACTGCTATCATTTTCCTAACTAACCCCTCTCGCGCGCGAGCGCCAGAATTCCAAAGAGGGTGAGCGGGTGTGGAGTAAAGGCCTCAGACGGTAATGTTACTGTCAAGAATTTATAAAAAAAAGGGGGGGGGGAAAGGATGCTGTAGAAACCAGTTAGCGCTACTCCCCACCCCTCCAACCTCCACGCTCCGCAGAGATAATTAGAATAGCTAAGATAGTAACATTTACCTGGATCATTTAGAGTAACGAGGTGTGGGGGTAGGGGGATACATGTTTTGGTGCACGGTTTGAATCAGGATGCCACAAAATTAGGATAAACAAACAAAAAAAGCTTTTTAGATAAATCTAAGCCCATTTGTTTTTGTTTTTGTCTTTTGCTTTCTGAATGAACTGCATAATCGGATCGACAGAGAAGAGCCTCGTAGAAGCTATCCCATAAATAAAATCACATAATGTGTATCTGTTGATATGTTTATGATATACAAATGTGTTTTGAACTAAGTTCAACATTTAATATTTGTGAAACCATATCAGGGCTGCACCTATTTTCATAATATAAAATTTCCTGTGTTTCCCCAAAAGGAGTTCCTATTTTTCTAGTCACTTTATACAGCAAAGAGGAATGACATTTATTTTTTCATAAAATTTATTAGTGTAAGGTCATGTCATTGGGGTGAAAAAAAATGGATGATTTGATCTATATAGGGAAATATGCAGTCGCTACTCGACCTAATGTCTCAGGGATAAAATTGAGAAGGCTGGATAAAACATGTGTTCAAATCAGTTTTACTTTTCTTTTCATGTAAATGGATATTTAAAGGTTTCAGTTTAATGCATAAAATTCCTAAATATTCAAAGATATTTTTATATTTTTATGAAAAACTGTATTTTTCCTGGGTTTTTTTACATACAAAAAAACCTAATTCTCCCCCAGTTCTTTCCAGTACTCTACAGATTAACAAAATTTTGATCTAAAATAAACGTTTTAGAAGACCTCATTTTGAATTTGTATTACATACAAAGAGATTCTTTCAAACTTTATTGAATTTTTATTCATGTATTAATAAAACATAAATAAACTTCTATGAACATGTTACTGCCGTTTATATAAACATGGAAATTTTAAAGAAGGTCTCCAATAATGTTTATTTTAGAACAAAACTTTGTAAATTAAGAAAGCAAAAATTGTTTCCTAACACAAAACAAATTTTAAAAATAATTCAAACCCCACTTGAAAATTTTTAACACTTCAACTCTAAAACGGATATACATAGAAAGGTGAAAATCGATACACGTAGGCCTAATTAGAAAAAGGTGGTGTGCATGAGGCCTCTTTTAAAAAAGTGTATACATTTTACAAGCAAATCGCACTATACCACGAGATCAACGGTTTGCGCTGACAAGAAAGAATCAAATATGACTGTGTTCTCAAGCAGTGTGTACTAAGCTATGCACTATCTAATAAAGCAATCATTTGTTCTAGATCTAACATAATCACCAAGGAGAAATTTAAACCTCAAATACAAAGTGAGATTTCAGCCTAAAGTTCAAAGAAAAATTTACACTCTCAATCCAAAAAGAAATGTCAACTTAGAATTCAAAGAAAAATTTCAATTTTGAAACAAAAAGACAATTTTCAATCTCAAAACCAAATTAGGAATTTCAATTTCAAAACCAAAAGAGAAATTTCGCTAGATTCCAGCTAAAAGTAGCAAATAATAAAATAGGTCCACTATATTATAACGCTTTCAATAGTGATAACATGTGTCTAAATTTACATCTGCAGAACACATTAATTGGTGTGTGAACATTTGAAAATATAGATTTTTAAAATTTGAACTATAGAATTAGAACTTTCTTATGGAAAACTGATTATTATCTATGTTTGTCCTAAATGTGAGCTAGTAAATATAATTTCCTACCAAAGTCACTAAGTTAAGCTCTATAAACTGTAATTCATGCGCTTGGTTGTGCAGTCTTAGGAGATATATAATATATTATGAAAAAATGGGTCTCATACCTAGCGAACTAAAATAATATCTTAATTGGTAGAGCTATTGCGCGTTACCCGTACCAGTGGGCACACGGTCTAAATATCAAGCTCATTTAGTCTGGTTTGTCAATGAATGAGAGGTTGGGGTTCTAAGCCCAGCTGGGTGTACAGAGGGTGGTTTCCCCTAAGCAGTTGCCATTTTTACCTCCAATTAAAAGTATTAATTATGTCAACCTCATCCCTTACTCATTACATCAATTGATAGAATATACCCGCTTTTACGAATGCATGGTCTAAGGTGATAATCTTGGAGTAGACTAGACTGCTTAAGACAGGGAGATTGGGGTTCGATCCCGGTTGGGTGTACTGAGGGTGTTTTTTTCTTAAAATGGCTATCCACTCTCCTTCCACGCAAATTCGGGTATAATTCCTCTAAATTCAACCTTCCTCATCCTTAACATAATAGTATATAGGTGAATAGCCCAAACTGGTAGTAAAACGCGAGCCCGACACCTTAGCTCAGTTGGTAGCGTGTCTGTTTACTGAGATAAGGGTCCCGGGCTCGATTCCTGGCACGGCAAATAAAAGTATGGTTGGTGAACTGTGGGTTTTCCCTTTCACAGTGATAAATTAACAGCTGGGGCCTGGGTGTTGTGTTTGCTATAGATTTAAGTTAGTTTATAAGTCGTGTACTCATATAGTAAGAGGCTTCAGAAAGTGTATGTAAAATACCTCAAATAAATTAAAAATTAAGACGTGGTGCTAAAACCATATGGGTGATATGTATATAACATGAACGGGTACCAAGACGAGGTGAATAAATAAATAGTGCGATAATTTAAGAGAGATTAAAGCTCAAATCTCTCTACAGGTATATTTTTAAACTGCATCAAGATGCAGCTATCACTAATAGGCGGTAATTAAGGCACGAATAACTAAAATAGAGAGATAAAATTAAAAATATTACTGTTAGTTCTTATATATATATATACGTTCATTTTGTCCTAGCATATCGCTGTGTAAAGAGAGCCACCACAAAAAACAATCCCATGATACCTAAAACACATTTAACTTACACATTTTAATCAAACAATTATATCAGCCCAAATGAAACACATATTTCCATAACTTACTGGAATAATATTTTAGTATCCGTCCAATAAGACTAAACATCATAGCGATGGCTGTGTGGACTAGGGTGTCAAGACTAACAGTGTCCTTTGTAGCCACTGAATGGGAAATTCGGGGTTTAAATACCGATCGGGTGCCATGGTGGAGTTATTTTCCACATTTTATTTTTATTGTGAGTTTAAATTCTACCTTAGTGGAAATGTTGGAGCATTTTATGTAAGTTTTACTAATTTTTAGCCCGTTTATTTAGTCACTAAAAATGTTTTGTTTAGCATATTAATATTATAAATATATTCAAAATACCCTATTCTCTTGACTAAGTTGTTAAAGTCGCCCTATCACAAGTCTAGAGAGCTCTAGTTCAATCCCGGATTGGTGCACACCAAGATATAAACATTTTATATGGATCTATCCTGTTCCTGCTATCCCATTATGAACATAAAGTAGCTAGGGCTAAATGTGTACTATTTGACATACTGTCCTCGCAAAAGTTTATTTTTTATTGTCTTTATTTTGTTAAATTTTGGCGAATTTAAGGCAATTTGCTGTTGCCTTACACTTAACCATCCTGCTATCCAAATAGTAGTGCTAATGTTGGATGGATAGTATTATAAGTAATAGCCACGGTTAAGTTAGTTTGTAAGTCCTGCCACCCAGCTAGTAAATATCTAGATGCAAGGGCCAGAAGTGTAATTTTAGAAGTACTGCCCTCGGATAAGTTAGTTTGTAAGTCTTGATATCCAACTAGTGTTAGATAATAGGACTGGGCCACAGACAGGTTAAGAAACAGACTCTCAACCTTTCGGGGGTTTCGCTTCGCTCCTTTTGCTATCTTGAATCCTTCAACACTGGGCTTCGCTAGTGTCGCTGCTGGAGGATCATAGGTCTAACCGCAGCGATCCTAGTGTTGAAAGATTCAAGCTGCCAAAAGGAGCGCGACCATTTTAACATGGAGGTTGAGTGTCTGGGTACATTATTTGTCTGTGGGCTGGGTGCGTAGTATTATACCTACCCTCCTTGGCTAGGTTAGTTTGTAAGTCGTGTGCTGCTGTGCCTGTATATTATGTAAATGAGTGTCAAAAAGTTCTTCTCCCCGTAAAACAAATAAAATATAGGGCTAATTCATCCAAAAGTATCATCATATTTCTTCGATTCTAAAAATGCATCGATTGTAATTTTTGATTACCACCAACAGAAAAAAAAAAGTTTTGATTCTAAGAAAATAAATTATACTAAACGCTAATATATCTTTTATCTAATAAATCTTTTTACCACTAAATTCAATTAACTAACTAAAATATTATGCTAATTTATTTATCAGTTCCTTCTGAATCAATTAGTCTGATTATTCTGAGCCTTCTTTAGTTTACTATTCCCGTTTTATGATCATCGAGCGCGTTGGTCAAAAAAGAACTGTGGTTCTAAGACGCCATCAATTATAAGGCGCATCTTGTTTTTAGAGATGTTTAAATGGGGGGAAAAAATTGCGTCGATGAATCTAAGAAATACGTTAAGTTACTATAGTCAACTCCTCTAATCGAAACCAGGTGTTCTAGAACGGCAATTGATAACATACAACTTGACTAAGTAAAAAGGATCTCAGTTCCCCAGACTAAATAAACCCCTACCCCCTGAAATAACTACTACTCGAACATTTTGGACAGATTAGAAGAGTAGAGAAAGAGATTGAAAAAACAACCAAATTTAATGAACGATAAAGAAGTACCTTAATTATGGTAATGTTCTCATTATCTCATTTTCACCCTCTTGAGTTTGTTTTGCCATCAAATTAAATTCTCCATGGGGCTCATTTTGCTTGCTAATGACATTATTATTACCAGTGAAGGCGGGAATCTTACATTTTAAATTATACTCTAAACAATTTGTGTAGAGCTCTATGTAAAGTTTTTTTTTTCTCCTGGGGTATGGACGAAACGAAGTCTTGTTATTCGGAATTCTTCGTACGGAAGAAAATGTCATTTATTCTGTCTCCCCTTTTAATTATTTTATTTTTACAAGGAGAAAAATGCCCTCCTGAAATTAATTCGAGCGTAAGTTTCTATTTTGGAGCTCTGACTGTTTTGGGAGTGGAAGATGCAGTTGGGCGGGTGGAAAGGGGTGGAACTATTATGTGAGACTATGGGGCGTGGGTGGGGGGTGAAGGAGGGGTTGATGAAGAACCAGGAACGGGGTTGTTAGTAAACTAATTAAACAAATTCATTAGGAGGGTAAGGGAGTTAGTAGTGGGTGTTGGGGAGCAGAGGATAGGGGATTGTACAAGGGATGAAATGGAGGGCTATATGACTTTAGCCAGTTACGGTGAAGGACGTCTTGTTGACAGTATAGTAGTGGTTGAAATGAAAGTTCTGGATCACTTTCTCCCATAAGAATAACATTGATCCTCCACATTGCGAATTTGTGTCGTTTTTCTCCCACATTGTTTCTCTTAACAGGGGAGGTGTGTTACTTTCTCCCATAAGTATAGCACTGATCAGTGGCGAATTAGGAAACATTATTTTGAGTGATGAAACAAATAGCTGAAGCTATTGTTAATGCATTTTAGAGAGGATACTACCTCAAAGATATCATATTCTGAAAATTGAAAAATGTACCCGGGACCTTTGGCTTAGTACGCCAATGCTCTTACCACCGAGCTATCCAGGATTCGTCCCGTGCCCATGGTCATTCTTCAATCATAGTTTAAGGCAGAGTCTAAGATGGACGTGGAAGTCGTCAGCTTATAAACATGTGATTATCTAAGATCACATGTTTATAAGCTGACGACTTCCACGTCCATCTTAGACTCTGCCTTAAACTATCAGTGAAGAATTACCATGGGCACGGGACGAATCCTGGATAGCTCGGTGGTAAGAGCATTGGCGTACTAAGCCAAAGGTTCCGGGTTCGATTCCCGTGTCCAGGTGTCATTTTTCAATTTTCAGAATATGATTTCCTGGTGGTATTATCCCCATTAACATGCTTTAACAATAGTTTCGGCTATTTGTTACATTAATATCTGCAAACGTACAATTATTCTATAATTGTCTATTGGCTGCAAAATGCCAACTACCGAGTCGGCCTTGGCTGCGTTGTCTGATGGCTGTGATCTTAGATAATCACATGTTTATAAGCTGACGACTTCCACGTCCATCTTAGACTCTGCCTTAAACTATCAGTGAAGAATGACTATGGGCACGGGACGAATCCTGGATAGCTCAGTGGTAAGAGCATTGGCGTACTAAGCCAAAGGTCCCGGGTTCGATTCCCGTGTCCAGGTGTCATTTTTCAATTTTCAGAATATGATTATTTTGAGTGTTTGACATTTCTTTCAAGTTTTATATTGCACCCTCCTTACTATTGAGGTGGGTCATTTGTATTTTATATTCATCATAAAAAAGATATAAAGTCATTTATGAATAGGTAACATTTTTTTTTGCCGATTTACTTATTTCTTTTAAGATAAACTTTATTTTTTAGACATTGATAGAATTTTATTATTTATTGATGTTATTTTATAGATATGTATAATATATATAAAAATTATAGGTTGACCATATGATTTGACGTATGAATACGTCAAAGTAGGTCTGGTAGCTTTTCTAACTATAAAACCCCAGTGTAAACAAATTTAAACTAAGGGATAGACCACTTAATACAGTGTGACCACCAGTACAGAATTTAATTTTTTTTAAATGGTGTGTAGGCGTACTTCAATTAATATAATATTTAATTATTTTAAGATTGTGAAAATACAAGAGACACTAATTGATCAAATTTGTGTCTTAACCAAGATCCGACATATTGTATTAACAAGTTTTGAATGAATTTAATGTGTACAGTCAAAATTCTGGTTGAAAAACCTGATGGAATATTAGTCACTGAACTGTCCTGGTTATCCCCGTGATAAGAGCCAAAGCTCGTGGATTTGAGTTACTCAAAAATGGCTGGTAATGATATTGCAACTATCAACTTCGAAAACTTCCAGTATTTATATCGTGTCAAATATAATTCAAGACTTCTATTCTTGAAAACAAGAACCAGCTAAGAATTCAAGCTATAACTTGTCTTCAAACAGATGTAATTAAAGATATGGCCTACATTCAACACCGTGTTTGAGTTGTAACGGTAAACGACCAACATCTAATGACTTGAACACACTTATCTTTAGCCATCTGTCGTAAACGCTTTAATATTATATTGCTGTCAAACTTGAGATAATTTTGAATTAGAATTTCCTTCTAATTTCTTCTTCTTGATTCCCAAAGTTTAAACTACATCTTCCAACATACTATTTTAGATCGCCCTACTTGTGGAAGAAATTAAACCAGTCTCAACTTTTATGACCAACTTGTGTAATTTATTGTATACCCTCCCTAAGAGTCCATACTTGAACGAAACTATATTTAGAATGTGAAACAAAAACAGCTATTCATTATTGAACTTATCTTCGTCTAGTGACGTTCGAGTAGTAGTGAAATATTTGAATAATAAATGGTTGCTATATTTTCTCTTTTAACTAAGGCTTTAAACAAGAATAACATAATTTCAGGTGAATATTATTTCTATAAATATTAATGTAGTTAGTTATTCATGATTTTTTATTATACATATATATCCAATGTGTTTTTTGTATGTAAAACCTTATACATACATTGGTAAACATGTAGGCATAAACATGGAGCTCGTCTAGTATGGTTCGTTGAGGAGGTTGTAGTTCGAACACTGCCCTATTAAACTGAGGATATTTTCCTACATTATTTCAAACTCTCCCTCCACACAAATCCGGGTACACTTACCTCTCATATATATATATACTTTCCTTATCCTACCCCATTAGTGTAACTAAATTATTGAATGAGTAGTGTTAGCTACAATTTTTAATACTTATATGTACGGGCTAACACAAGACATTGATAAATTATAAGTACCAATTTTCTTCACTAGATGGCACGGAATGAAAGTTATTAAGAAATAAATATAAGCTAGGCTTATTCTAATAATTTATTCGTATAGCGATGTAATGATGGATTCAGACAATGGTGCATATAATAGCCATACATTATTTACCAGGTTTATTGATTTTATTTTTAGGTTTACCATTTGGAAGTGAAATAATTGTGCCACACATATCTTGTTACTCGCGGACAAACAGTGTTTATAATTTTATATAATGGCTTTAAATTAGAATTTTACCGCGCGAAGGATTTCGTCAAAATCTCGTATATTCTGGTGTGAATCTTGTCTTTGACATCTAGAGGAGTAATAGTGAATAATTATCAAGTCAACTATAATTAAATGCCTGGCCCTCCACCGTGGTTCGGATTCCACGTTAAACTGTAGGTCCTTCATTTCATCTTCACAATCACCCTACCATTACACATTAGCGTAATTGCGTATAACCCGAACGGGTAGTAAGACGTGGTGTTAATAATAATAATAACAACTATAACTAAAATGTTATCTACTTGTTTACATACAACACACTCTTTAATTAACATTTTATCTCTTTGATTTCATACAACACGCTTGATTAAAAGGTTCTTCCTATGTAAGAACTGTTAAAAATCTTTTACCGAACTTACCAACCTGGCACATCATATACGTTTACAACACGGGGGTGGGCTTAAAAAGTGTGATGAGTGTAAACAAGTTTTTAGTCGGAGTGACAGCTTACAGCGACATGTTTCCTCAAATAGTCGGAAGGTGTAGTCATTCGAGTGTGATAATAGCTGTAACATATTTTCACGGTGGGATAGTCTTACTACGACACAAGCTAAAGACCTGTACTGAAAAAAGGAGCAACATCACTGAGGAATGTTGCCGACGTTTTAAAGTCAAGAGAACAGGAATATATTGAGAATCAAGATGTCGAATAAGATTACGACCTCTGTAATTTTTCAGAAGCTTTGAATGGTACAGTCAAAATCATAAAGATCTCTCCCTCGAAAGACTCGATATTTTTAGTCTTTATTAACGAAATTAAAAGGAAGTTGGAAGAAACGCTTGCCCAAAAACTTAGTGTAATGGCTAATCTAAAATGGTATACATCCGCCTGTGTAAAATACTCTCGTGATGGAGGGGAGGGAGGGGAAACAATCACTCCTTACTGTCGCAGTAAGTGTATCGTCACTCTAAGTCCTGACGCATTAAACTCGCTGATTGGGTGTGCATGCACTTACATGATTGAAGCAGCTTCTTCTTTCAACCACAAGGTAAGTGGTTGGTCTGAGGATCGTGTGAAATACTTAGAGCTTAAAATAGCTAAATATATTTCTTTGGGTGCTTCCAGCTATATTCCATTACCAGAAGAATTGAGAAATAAACATGCCCTAATTAATATAATAAATGCTGACAGTAAATGTTTTCTTTGGTCTGTGCTAGCATTTCTATACCCAGGTGACAATAATGCTAATCGAATGAATAAGTATATATCACTGGAAGGTAAACTAAATATGGATGGTATTGACTATCCTGTGCAAATACCACACATAGTTAAGTTTGAAAGAACAAAATAACGTATATGTTAATGTGTATGGCTACCAAGGGAAAATATTTCCTTTAAGGATAACTAAAGTTAGTCGTGAAAATCACGTGGATTTATTGTTTATTTCAAATGTGGATGGGGGACATTATTGTCTTATTAAGAACTTCAGCAGATTGCTAAGCTCACTGACCAGACACTATGGGGAAGCATACTATTGCAAATATTGCTTGCATAGATTTTCTAAGGAAAATCTCAGTGATGAGCATAGTAAGCCGTGTTCTGATTTCGATGCTCAGAAAATATAGATGCCCGAGAAAGGGGATAAAATACTGAAATTGTCAACATATAAACATATACTAAAAATCCCGTATGTGATTTATGCAGATTTTTAATATTTTAATATTAAAATATCAGGGTGTGCACCTAACCCCGATCACTCATCAACTATAAAAATGACGAAGCATACCCCATCAGTATTGCATATGTAATAGTCGATTTTGAAGGAAAATGTGTAAAGCCTCCTGTCGTCTATAGTGATGAAAATGTTTTGGATACCTTTCTTCATAAACTTGTTGAAGAATAAACCATGATCATTGAGATGAAGAAAAATGTTGTCCCTATGCGCATCACCTTTGAACAAGAAAATTAATTTATTTCGGCTAGCATATGTAGTGTCTGCGAGAAGGTGTTGGGTCAAGACCACGTCCGTGGCCACTGTCATCTCAGTGGAGCATATCTGGCTGCAACTCATAGTAAGTGCAATATACCAAGAGAATACCCGTTATATTACACAATTTAAAAAGTTATTATGCCCACATTATCATGCAGAAAATTGGTAAGCTTACAGACAGAAGAGTATCATGTATTACAAACAATATAGAGAAGTATATCTCATTCAGTCTTGGATATTTACAATTTATTGACTCGTTCCAGTTTTTGAGCACATCTCTTGAAAATTTGGTTGAACATTTGTTGCATGTTGGGAAAACTCAATTTAAAATAATCCATGAAAATATCACTTTTGATAAAGTAGATCTTCTACTACGAAAAGGTGTGTTCACTTACGACTACATGTATCACAGCAGTCAACTATGTGACTAAACTAAGTGAATATCCACTTTCTCCTGAAAAAGTCATAGTTACTCTTGAGATGTTATCCCCATTCTATAAGTATATACAATCCAAGCTGAACTCGCCAGCCGGTGGGAAAAAAAAGAAAATCTAGTGCCCAACATAAACAGTAAACAAAATTATGTGTTACACTACCGTCATTTAAAACCGTATATTTCCTTTGGTATGAAGTTCATAGTGGTATTTGGGAAGTCGATGGATAATCAAAGACATCGTGTAAATGTTCAATTACTAAATAATGAAAAAAAAAGGCTTAAGAAGCGTATTGTTATTATTAGTATTATTATTATCACCGCGTCTTACTACCCGTTCGGGTTATACGCACTTACGCTAATGTGTAAATGGTAGGGTGATTGTGAGATGAAATGGAGGACCTACAGTTTAACGTGGAATCCGAACCACGGTGGAGGCCTGGCATTCCCCACATTCACAAGATGTCTTGTCAGAGGTGAAGGAAGGGTTTGGTAATCAGATAAATCTTTGCCGGGACCGGGGATCGAACCCCGGCCTCCAGCATAGAAGTCTGACACCTTACCCCTAGACCACCAGGTCACCAAGAAGCGTATTGCTTCGCCAGCATTTATTGCTTATACGATCTTCACGGAAGAGTTACTTGGGGTTAACATGAGAAAAACAAGCCTACTTTTGAATAAGCTTATCTATTCAGGCTTTGCAATCTTAGATATAAGCAAGGTTATCATGTATAACTTTCATTATAATTATGTTAAAAGGAAATATGGACAAAATGCAAAGTTCTTATTCACAGACATAGACTCCCTCTGCTACGAACTGAAAACAGAAAATGTTTATATGGATATTTTGGATAATATAGACCGATTCGACACTTCAGACTATCCAGAAACATATTTTTTATACAACGCGTGCAATAAAAAAACCTCTGGGTAAAATAAAAAAATGAGATGAACGGAGAGTGTTTCGAGAGTTTGTGGGACTTCGACCTAAGCTTTACTCCATTAAAAAGGAGTCTTGAGGAGAAAAAAATTATGTAAAGGTGTGTCAAAAACAGCTCTCAAAGAGAAAATTAAACATGCTCATTATAAAAAAAAATGTTTAAAGCAGGGATCTTACACTAGGCCAATATGTATATGATAAGAAGTGAGAAACATCAATTATACAGTATCTCCCTGAATAAACTTGCACTTTCCCCCAGAGATGACAAACGCTATATTTTATATAATGGATATGACACTCTTGCATACGGTCACTACAAAATAAGACAAATGTGTTCACCAATGGAGACATAAAAACAAGTTCACCCTTTATGTTTTGTATGTAAGTATATTGAAAAGGAAGTTTATGTATTAACTTTGTAATAAAGATTTTATTACGTAAAAGGCTCGAGTGCTTGTGAATATCATATCCTGATTTCATCAGGTGAAACAGCACGGCTATATCATCATTAAATAGTTTAGTCAAAATTAGTTATAACTGCGAAGTGACGTTACTCGCTTCCTCGCAGTGCCTCCGGGCGTTTTAATAAACGGCTAAACGATTAACACCCAATACGTAGTGATATTATAATAAAATGTTAGTGATTTATAAAAGTTTGATCAAATTATTGGTGTAACTATTTTATAAACTCCTTGTTTGCCTCCTCGTTCCACCTCCTCCTCTCCCAATTTTTTTTTCCTGATCCGCCACTGATCAATGCTATTCTTATGAGAGAAAGTGACCCACTGACACTATGGGAAGGATCAATGTAGGAGAAAGTGATCCAAATTCACAGTGAGGAGAATTAATGCTAAAACTCGAAAAAATGGCTAATCCCCGAAATAATATTTCCCGATCAGCGACTAAATTACTTTGAGAAGTCTTAATATTATCCGTAAGGGAGAAAGCTACCCACTTTAATAGTAAGGAGAGCATAAGATAAAACTTGATAGAATTAATGTCAACCACTCAATATAATATTTCCTGATCCACCACTGATCAATGCTATTATTATTGGAGAAAGTGACCCACCTTCCCTGTGAAGACGAACACTGTGAAAGAAAATGACCAAACTCTGCAGTGATGAGGATCAATGATAAAACTCGAGAGAATTGTCAACCCCCAAAATAATATTTCTCGATCCGCCACTGATTCACTCTGAGAATTCTTAGTACTATTTGCGTGGGAGAAAATAACCCACCTCAATAGTAAGGAGGGTGCAAGATAAAACTTGGAAAGAAATGTCAAACCCCCAAAATAATATTTCCTATTCCGTCATTGATCAATGCTATTCTTATGGGAGAAAGTAACACAGCTTCCCAGTTAAGAGAAACAATGTGACCTAACTTCACAATGTGGAGGATCAATGTTATTCTATGGGAGAAAGTAACACACCTTCCCAGTTAAGAGAAACAATGTGACCTAACTTCACAATGTGGAGGATCAATGTTATTCTATGGGAGAAAGTGAGACAGAACTGTCATTTCAACTTCTACTCAGCATGTTCTAGAGCTGTTAGAAGGGTTCATCTTTTCGAACCAGACAGAAGCGGTGACCACCCAGAAATTGCACAAACTTTGCTTAGACAAACACGAAATCTGCGCTGATTTGAACTAAACTCGTCTTGTCGAGTGTGGAGATAACAAGGAGGTAGGGGTTTAAATACCAGTAGGATGTGATGGTTTTTCCCACTTTCCTAAATGTGGGTACTACACTGATTTGAAAATGTACCTTCCTCATTCCTATCATATTAGTGTAGCTATGTGAATAGTCCCGACATAAAGTGAGACGTTGGATGTATGTATAAGGCTGTGTATATACATGTGCGTAAGTGTAAGGGTGTGTGCGTAAGAATGTGTGTGTAAGGGTGTATGTGTATAAGTATGTGTGTAAGGGTCCGTGTGTAAATGCGCACGTGTAAATATGTACGTGTAAATGCGCACGTGTAAATATGTACGTGTAAATGTGCACGTGTAAAGGTCTACGTGCGTGTGTTCATGATAAATGTGTGTGTGGTTAGCAAAAAATTTGCATTTTACTAATAGACTAAAAAAATTGTATTCATTCCCCTCACATACTGTATGTTATGTAACTTGTTGTGTTTACGGGTGATTATTAATTTGTTTTCAAAATCATTTTCTCCTATCAGAAAAGGTCAACGTTGCAGTGAACGGACTGTATACTTCATGTAAACGTTTGATGTAAAATGGGAACTTTGTCAATATTACTAAGTATTGGATTTGTTCGGTGAGCGGATAATACTCTCAAGTAAACATGAATAAAATAAATGCTTCACACATTACAAATGTTGTTGTTTATTTAAGCCGGGGAGGTTTAGGAGAGTAGATGCCATACCTGCCTGACACTAAAGCCCGGTTTTAATCCCACACTGATGATAGATTTAGTTTATAAGAAGTGGTGGGTGTTTCATACTATCTTCAGGCGAAACGTTGGTGTGGTTCAGGGGTGGAATGGTCTAAGGCGTCACTCTCTTGTTAGACTGGCCTACTGATAGCAAGAAGAAGGAGGTTCGAGCTCCAGTTGGGCCTACTGAGGTTTATTTTCCCTTAATGGTTTACCACTCTCCTCCCAAGCAAATGCGGGTAGAGTACCTCTAAAATGCTTCCTTCGTCATCCCTACCCCATTAGAAAAATTATAATGTGTGCTTTATTATTTAATATTTAGCAACGCATCTTACTACCCGTCCGGGTTATACGCTTATAATGTATGCAAATAATCTGAGTAGGTAGTAAGGTGGGGTGATAAAAAAAAACATAATCGCGATGAGTATAGTAGAATTTTGAGTAAGTTCCTCATATTTGTGTCGAAGGAAGAGTGTTAAAACTATAAATAAATAAATTAACATATCAGTACACCCAAGCGGAATAAGATCCCTGACCTCCCTATTATAAGCGATCCAGACCAGACATTAGACTGACTGGTGCAGTTTCATATATGTATTTTGGTAAGGAAAAGGTTTTAAAAAAGATACTAAATGTTACTTACTATATTATTAGTGTTAATTTTATTATTGACAATATACATCAAAATTGACAAATTAAGATCAAATATATGAGATATATGAAATTTATTAAACGTTCCGTCCCAAAGTGTTCGTGTAGTTCTCGGTATTTTCTCATTCGCACCAGGGGACACACGGACAGGTTTAACGAATCCGACATCTTAACTCAGTGGGTAGCGTGTTTTTCTAGTGAGCTAAGGATCCCAGGTTCGATTCCCAGCATGTCCAAAAAATTTATCGTTCTTGAAATGTGGTTTTACTCTTTCACAGTGATGAATAAACGGCTGGGAACTGGATGTCGTGCCTATCCTAGTCTTAAGTTATATTATAAGGCATATGATGCTACGACAGGCCTAGCCAGCCGGTATTGTAAAATATATTACTTGAATTTTTTTTTTAAACTGACCCAGGCTACACACTGGAAACAGTAATGGATGTAAATAACCGGTTTAGCTAGCTTTATTTTTAAATGGCGTTTCAACCATTTCTATATTCAAATGTGGACACACTTCCTATAGTATGATCTATTATCACCTCTACCCCATTAGTGCAATTATTATGATAACTCAGACAAATAATGAGATTCAAAGTATGGTATGGTGGATGGAGGGCGATAAATAGACCAATGGAATAAATAAACAAGAAACACAACCTATTAAATTATTAGATTCGCGTAAGATATCTAATTTATTGGAAAATATCATTGACGAATAAATATACATTTTTAATATTAGAGCTGACAACAATTGAACTTTCAGGAATTGTAGAATACGATTAAAACAACTGTAAAATAAATATTGATAAAACAACCCAACAAAGCCTGAATACAAATAACACCATTTCAATAAATCATAGATGACAAACTCGTTGATGGTTGTATGTGATAAAATAAAATAGGCCCTAGTCATTATTCACAGAAGAATTTGAAGATTACAAGACTTTTATTCTTGAAATTTTTTAGAACTTGGCTTTTCATAATAGCATAAGGTTTGGGTATAAATAAAAAACGTGAATAGTGTTTTTAAGTTCCTTTATTCTACTTTTTCTACCACTACTGATATCACACCTTGGAGCATGTTCATTTCAGCCATCAGCAAGTGAGACTCACATGATTAAACTGTGTTTTTTTAATATGAGACTACCTATATTATTGCTAGAGATAAAATTTCAGTGAATATTTCTAATTTTAATTCATCCCAACTTTAGAAAATTCAAAATGCAATTTTTAAAATCAATAGATCAATCTTTTCAAGACTATTTTTTTTTTTCATACTCTTACTAGCCCTTCCCCCAGGATAAACGCATGCCTACACTAGTAAAGGTAGAGTTAATGAAGGTAAACTTTTGAGGAAATGTTCCAATATTTGAGTGGAGGAATAGTGGGAAAACAATTTATGGAAAAAACCCTCAACACTGCCAACCGGGATATGTGCCCCAGCCTCTTCGTCAACGGTAAACAAGGCCAGATGGGGCTGACGCCTAAGTCCATGTACCCATTGATGTGTGTTCCAATAACCTTAATATTACACAAAACATTAATGATGAATGCATTGTTAGCATATTAATCTACCCCTGTACCTACTAATCAAAGGTTGTAAACGTTCAGGTATCTCCTTTTTATTCATCGCCTCCTCCTACTACCTGTTCAGGTTAAGCATTTATGTGATCGTTACTCAAATGTGGTATGGATGAGTAAGGAAGCATTTAAGATGTAATCTACCCGCATTTGCCTGGAAAGAGAATGGGAAACTATTTAGGGAAAACCACCTTCGTACATCCGACCTATATTCGAACCCCAATCTCCCCATCATCACCAGAACAGTCTAACGCGAAAATGACGTACCAAACAATTTGACCACTGAAAGGGGGTAAGTATTTTAATTAATATTTAAATGGTTCAAGATGCTACTCTCATGATACATTAGACTGTCGATGACGGGGAGATTGAGGTTATACACCAAACGGGTGTACTGGGAGTGGTTTTTCTTAAATGATTTCCCACTCACTCTCTCTCTATTTTCCCACGCCAATGTGGATACATTTCCTCTAAATTCAACCTTACTCATCCTTAAACCATTAGCGTAATTATAAAATAAGTGTGTAGCCCGAATGGGTAGTAAGACGTGGTGCCAATATAAAAAAAATTTAATCTGTTACTTAAACATAAGGTTTACCCCAAAGTTAAGTTAAAAATATTAGTCGTGCTCTGTCCATACCATTAACATCCTAACGTTTGATAAGAATAAATTATAAAATATACACGTGAAAAATTTGACAAGTTAATTTTGAACCACAGTTTACTCACCGCAGTTATGTGATAAAGAGTTTATGGGTATAGGGAGCTACAGTAAGCAAATTAAGTTACCTCTTGTTATGGTCACAAATTAAAACTCCAAGTTATTTGGGTATTCTCTCTGTGGTTTTGAAGCGTCTGGAATTCAATTTCCGTTAGAAATGTCCCGGTGTATTTTTACTACAAAGAAGGCGGCGCCCTCAAACTATCCCTTCACAATTCACGGTCATTTGAGCGAGTTAAAAATGTTTTTGACGGGCATGCTCTAACAAAAATACATACCAATTCTAAATATACCCCAACTAAGTGGTCTCCAAACTCTGGGTCACAAACCATTGTTTGATAGATCATGAAAATAATGTATGTTTTTAATCACTATTTTAATTTATTTATTAGCACCACGTCTTACTACCCGTTCGGGTTATAAGTATTAAAGTATGTATGTATGTATGTATGTATGTATGTATGTATGTATGTATGTATGTATGCATGTATGTATGTATGCATGTATTTATGTGTGTGTATATATGTATGTATATATGTATGTATATATTGTATGTATGTATGTATGTATGTATGTATGTATGTATGTATGTATGTATGTATGTATGTATGTATGTATGTATGCAGGTATGTACTAACTACACTAATGGTTTAGGAATTAGTAAGGTTTGATTGAGAGGAAGTGCACCCACATTTGCGTGGAAGAAGAGTGAGAAACCATTTAGGGAAACCACCCTCAATGCACTCGACCGGAATCGAACCCTGATCACCCCGTCTTTGGCAGTCTAGTCTAAGAGGAGAGTAGCACGTTCGACCACACGGGCACCGAAGCGGGTTATTTAATCAATAAAACGCGTGATTGCATGTTTATTTCTCCCCAAAGTGGGATGACTTCACTTATGATTACATGTCTGGCCCAAAACACAACCAAACAAATTAAATGTATTATGCATTTCTCTAACACAACTCCGAATGGACGTTTGTTTTCACATTTGCTTGTTTTTAACTTTCTCATATCAATAGAAAGTATTGTAATAGCCATGAGAACGTTCGACATCAAGATTATGATGAATCTTTAGGTTGTATATGCGCCCGAACTCAGAAAACTGGATTTTACAACTTTGTCTTTCCCGCGCATGTCCATCCGTCCCTGGCCACACATTTGAAATGGTTTGATGGATTTTGTTCCGCATATTATTGGAAAAACCTCAGGATGATTTTTTTTTATTTTGTCCCTAACCACCAAATTAAAGATAGTTTACTGAAGAGGGATTTTCGAAAATTCGAATGGCTATTGTTTAAAATATAGGCCCATAGCTAGGGCGTTTTTTAGATGACAAATGAAGCTGTTAATTTGTTTGGGAGGGATGGAGATAGGAGGGGAGTTCGTTGAAGAGTTTACTTAAGAACTTTTTTTTTAAATTTGAATATTTTAACAAATGGCCTTAGTGATTTGGTTCAAAATGAGTATCAGTTAAGTTTTGTACACTATAAATAATTATATACATATTTGTTTTTCTAAAAATATCTCTAACTATTTTGTCTAAAATTGGAATCAGTGAGCTATTTTACAAGATCAAAAATAATATATATTTATTTTCCAAATTTAATTTAAGGCTGGATTTCCTCCCAAAGTCAAAAACCCGAAGGTTGTTTTGATGAGATTTCTATCCATCCAGAGCTGGGCATCATATACTCAGCCCTTTGGCTGGTCATAGCTTCTTGCACCATCTGGTAGAAATCTCGTTTACTAGGGGTGTCCAGGAAGTGTGGTGGTTCCCAGATTCCTTTCCCACTGAACGAGCTCGGAAGAACCTGCGATTTTGCTGGGAAAGCTACTGTCACAAACCTTCCAGGGTTTTTCTACATACCACAATCGACATGGGACCGATGGTTTTACTTTCCCCCTGAAGAAAGATATGCTATGGATTTTTATCGCTCAAGAATAATCTGTCAACCTCAGCTAGATTTAAACCCACGAATATCGAGTCCTGAGGTGAGCACCTTACTCCAAGATCACCGAGGTCGACAAGGGTAATTTACTTACTGTCGTTACTCCCTCAACCCATGGGCCTACTTGTCAGGATGGCTTAGTGGGATGGGTTAGGCTGCGGTAAATAAACGTGGGGCTCGTTTTGATCTTGTTTGTTGAAATATATTAGTTATTATAAGAGTGTATAAATGTGAGGTAGGTTTGTAGAACATGTTTAAAGAGTTTGGAAAAACGATTCTCGTTATGTCAGTGTCCATACTTAGCAGTTCTGCGCCCGGACCTACCTACGTTGTTATAACTTTGACTAGTGTAGAACACACGGCTGCTCGATTATGCGGGGTTGTTATATAACTCTGACTTTAGAGATGGTTTGGGGTTTCCCTCCTATGTACCGAACAGGGACTCAAACTGTAGGATAATCTCCTCACATCTTACTGTTTGTTACTCGACAGATGATTATGTAAAGCACTTTCAAGTAACACCCTTAACACAACAGGTGCCCTTCCCAATCACCCTTCTCTCAAAAAGGTATAAAACCCACTGTTATATATATCCAAAAGAAGGGTATTTTCCCCTGAGCTAAGATTGATGTCAATACACTGTGTTGTGCTAATTGGCAAAACAATCTATGTTGTACAAACATGACTTGATGCACGTCCACAATTGCTGATGTGAAACAATTGACAGTAACGATTGTTTAGGCTTACGCCATCCTTGCATTCTTTTGATTACTAAATTCTGAATTACGACAAATTAAAAAAATTTGAAATGTTTCAAAATTTTATTGGTTTTGAATATTGAGTTCAAAATGGGTATTTGGGAATAGTTTTCATGATTGATAATATACTTTATTTTAGTATTTAAAAATTAAAAATCATTTTAGGGTAGTTTACAAAATAATAACTTATTTATGAAAATTTGAAATTTGTTAAAGATAATTGAGCAATTTGTTTTGAAATTTATACATATTAAAAGAGTGTTTATTGTGATTAACAATATATGTGTTTTCTTATTAGAAAAGCTTATTTAAGGGTAGTTTAATAAAAACCTATTTTTGAACACTTTCTTCCAAGCTATATTACACTATATGAGAAGGTTTGTATAATTAGGTCATACCATTTATATTTTAAATAAACATAGAAACAGAATATTTTTAATTTGATCAGAGATGGAAAATGATTCACTTTCTGAATCTAAGAAACCTCATTCATCTCGCTAATAGTGTATCAAATGCCTGTTTGCACAAATGAATATTAAACAAATTACAAAATAATAATCTTACCTGTAATGAGTATATTATGTTTACTGTTATTGTCAACATTTTGATTTTTTTAAATACATAAAATAAAAGTTTTTGTGTTATTAAACTACTATAAGGGTGACATTTGTTGAATAAAATACAAAAACAAAATAATACCTTATAAATCTTGCTTGATCACCAACTATGCATCTGAATTTAAATAGGTTGCAACTCAATGGAATTTGAGGGACCCACAGCTTTAATAGCATCGAGCCTCCGATATCAAGAAACAGGTGCGTTTATCATGCCAGTGGAACATCTTCTTAAATCAACGCCATCTATCAGCGACGGCCCTGACGGCAAGAGACTACTTATTACGGACGAGTTAAGTCGAGAAGCGGTGGAAGCAAGTAGCTCGCATTGAGACTTGTTATCGGCACCCGCATCGGCGGACACGCGGAAAAAAAGCCAGGCTCATTTAGTCTGGTTTGACGGGAATGTGGAAGTTGGGGCTCAATTCACGTTTGGGCGTAAAGCAAGTTAATTTACTATAGAATACAAGACAAACAAAGTCGAGCTAACGGAAACTATCTTTTTATAGATCGCTTTTCGTGTTGCAATATACGACGCCGTATTGGACCTATTGTGAATTGGTGTAAGATAGCGTTGATTATATTCCTAAGTGGACCTATTCGGTGGTGGAATGGTCTAAGGTATGGGTCTTCAGCCCATGGCTCGCGTGCCACATGCAGCCCTAAAATTTGCACCCCGCTGGCTCATGAAAGACATAAAATTATTGCAAGAGAATAAAAATTACAAAAACATATTTATATTTTACATACCGGTAATTTAATGATAAATTAAATACTTCTTTTAAGTTATCTTATAAACTATTTTTGCTTTATACGTGAAGAAAAATATCACGTTTTTGTACAAATTTACCTTTAACAGGCAAATGACAACTCTAGAAGACAAGGGAGGGAGAGAATACTATTTCGGGTGAGTTCGAACATAGCGTTCGCTCATCACGCCAAAAGAAAAATAATATATTAAGTGTTCAATCCTAATATTGTCGGTGTGGTATTGCGGCCCACGAGCCAACAAGGTACAGAAACTTTGGCCTTTAGACCTTGAAGGGCTGAGGACCCTTGGTCTAAGGCGTCTCGCAATATACTGTAGTAACGATTATGGGTAGACCGGTCCGAATCCAAATCAGGTGTACTGAAAAGATTTGTTCTTAAGTGGTTTTCCACTCTTCTTCTAGGGAAATGCGTATACACTTCTTCTAAATTAAACCTTCGAATCCCTATCACATTAACATAATTAGCTTGAACATACAAATGAGAGAGAGACCGAAATGTAACGCCCTTGACCACTCTGCTATCGCCATACATATGTTTGCAGTTATTTTTATAAAGCTAATTCAAAAGAGATACTCCCGGTTTTAAAGTTCCCACTGTACTGTGGGTGTATTTTGATAAACGGTTTCCCACTCTCCCTTCACGCTATCACGGATACATCTAATTTAAATTGTACCTTCCTCGTTCCTAAGCTAATAGTGTGGGTAATGATCAGTAAAACGTGGTGTATAGCTACTGCTGTCTTTCAAATAGAGTCCTTCAAAATACATACCTACCATTTTGCCTGGAAAGGTACTGTCACAAACCTTTCAGGGTTTTTCTACATGTCACAATCGAGTATTAATTTTCATCTCCAGTCTCTCAGTCACCGGCAGTCAAGTTTATAGTGAGAGTGACGCCTTAGAGCTTAGACCAATGCTGAAGGCTCTCAACTTGTGAAACATGCATATTAGAGGTTAAAAACAGCCCGAGAAGCTCTCTCTCTCTCTACTCTTGCAGGATGCAGTTTAGAGGTTTAAAACAACTCGGGCCGTGTGACTAAGCAAACCTCACACCTGCATCAGACTCACCTCGGCTATACTTAGACTACGAACACCAACATATTTTTGGGACTAGGGGTGGGGGGTACAAAACCAAAAAATTACTAAACACATAGCTGGTGGAACACGTGGACAAAGTCGTTAGTCTAGTATAGTCTGGTTCCCAGGTGACGGGGAAGGTCGGGGTTCAAGTCCCAGTGGATAGAGTACCATGGTGTATTTTTTTCCTAAACGATGTATCTATCCCTCCACGAAAAATACGAGCATACCACATCAATAATTCCATCTTCCTCGTCCATGTTCTATTAGCGTAATTAAATGCGGATAGCCCAAACGGATCAAAAACGTGATTTGTCTTCATAGTCTCCCGAGTTCAAGGTCTTATTATCCGTCCAGAATATCCGTGTATATATACTCTAATAAAATAGGGGTGAATAAGGTAGAATTTATATTAACTGTAACCGCGTTTTCGTGCAGAGAGGGTAGGCAAAACATACGAACAGCTGGGATCCAAACCATGACATCTCGTATTTCTCAGCAAAGCAGGTAATCGATTGCTTAAACAAAAAGTTTTCCATTTCCAATATTAAAAATAGAATGATGGGAGAGGGAGAGGTGGGGTATGAGGGGACGTTAAATCCCTTCAGAAGTCATCCGACTGGAATGAAGCATGTGTGTCGTCTGCACCCGGGGAAGTTGACAGTCTGTCTACTTTAGTTAAAGACGAAACTTTCGTCGGAAGACGATATAAAAAGAAAATTTTGTTTATTTATTTATTCATTTTCTTAGAAATTTTCACTGCCAGTCCAGGAAATATGCATTTTAAATATGATAGTACTTGTAATGATGGGCACGTGGTATAAATGTAAAACTCATTTAGCATAATTAACCGCTTATAGGGAGGCAGGGGTTCTAATCCCAGCTGAGTGTCCTGAGGAAAGCCCCACTCCTCCTCCATTCATTCAAATTATTTAATATATAATATTATATATCTTATATAATATATAACTTATAATATATATAAGCTACTATATTTCTATATATAAATATATATATATAATTATATATATGCATATAACCCAAGCAGGTAACGCATATAAGCGAACTAGACGACCTAAGATGATTTATGCCGGATTCACACATGAAGCTACGCTACGCTATGCTTTGCTGCGCTATACTGTTTTTATTATTATTATTATTATTATTATTAGCACCGCGTCTTACTACCCGTTCGGGCTATACGCACTTACGCTAATGTGAAATGGTAGGGTGATTGTGAAATGAAATGAAGGACCTACAGTTTAACGTGGAATCCGAACCACGGTGGAGGCCTGGCATACCTCACATTCACAAGATGTCTTGTCAGAGGTGAAGGAAGGGTTTGATAATCAGATAAATCTTTGCCGGGACCGGGGATTGAACCCCGGCCGCCAGCATAGAAGTCTGACACCTTACCCCTAGACCGTCAGGTCACCAATATACTGTTTTAAGATCGCTAGCCGAGTATTTAAACGAACACGTTCACACATTACGCTATGCGAGCGAAATCGCGGACCGGGCGATTCAGT
This sequence comes from Timema californicum, assembly GCA_902141385.1. Taxonomy (NCBI): domain Eukaryota; kingdom Metazoa; phylum Arthropoda; class Insecta; order Phasmatodea; family Timematidae; genus Timema; species Timema californicum. The sequence goes on along the minus strand of CABFOW010000354.1, from coordinate 230,613 downwards.
TATATTATGAAAAAGTAGCTAAAATAAAAATTTTAATGTAACTGATTGGATTATTTATTACTTTAACATAGGTAATTATTTTAAATATATAGATAGTAATATATATTTATTACATAAAAACACTGACTTTTTGTTATCACTCAGGAAAAGTATATTCCTATCTGCTATCGCTCATTTTTACAAGTGAACAGTATCGATCGATTAGATACTAGATGTATCGAGGATGTTCCTATGTTCGTTTACTCCGCTAAGATGTATTGTTTTCACTAGTTGCAAGAAGGGTGCCTGAGAAAGCAACACCGCAAGGCCTTTTTCCCTACCAGAAATCTATTATATAGTAGGATATTGGTAGGAAAAAGGACCTTTCAGAGAGTAATGCCTGCCGTGAATGGAGTATATGTCCAACTTACATGACAGTTTGCCTAATTTATTTGTTGCTCTAAGAATTTTATTGACACTCACTGCCTGTATCTGTAGCTAGTGGTGAGCGCAACTTTTCTAAGTTAGTTTACAAAGCTGGAGGCAAGAAAAAAGAAAATGTATTTAGCAATTCAGTCTTACAGTTCTAGTTAATTTTGCATGTATTTCAATTTTATTAAAAATAAATATTGCTCAACATTTGATATACTAAAGTACTTACTGGCAATAAATATGTATTAATTATTGACTGAACTGTGTTTTTAATTTTAGAAAGTATGTGACTCGGTGAATGATTTCCATTTCACTTGTGTCGAAAGTATATAGATCAATGTGAGGAATGCCAGGCCTCCACCGTGGTTCGGATTCCACGTTAAACTGTAGGTCCTTCATTTCATGTCACAATCACCCTACCATTACACATTAGCATAAGTGCGTATAACCCGAACGGGTAGTAAGACGCGTTGCGTATAATAATAATAATATATAGATCAAAATTCAAAAGGTTCAATAGTATGACTTTTGACTATTAATATAAATTAAATGAGTGTTAACAGGGGGAAGGGGGCTAGCGCTCACAGAACTCTTGCCTAGGGCACCAAGTTACCTTGCACCGGCCCTGAACCCAAACGAGTAGTGCAGTGCGATAGCGAACAAATATATATATATATATGTGTGTGTGTGTGTGTGTTTAAACACTAATGGGTTAGGGCTGAGGAAGGTATAATTGAGTGGAAATCTACAGATAATTGCATGGAGAGAGCGTGGGAAACAATTTAGGAAAAACCTCCCCAAATACATCCAGCTGGGATTCAAACCCTGACCTCACCACCACCAGTAAACGAGAATAAACGAACCTACCGATGCAGATGTCACTTAACCCAGGACTTATCAAAAATCCACCTCGCTCAGCCACGAGGATAACCTACCCCAACGTGACCTTGACAGGAGTGTGTAGTCTAAGCTTACCGGAGACTCCCTTGAGGATTTTTTCTTTTTAAAGTGCATACGGGGTTTGACTTAAGTGTGAGTTATTATTTGCCTTTCTTCAGAAAACATGTTGGCTCATTTACTTAAGGTGGAAGTGTAGGATATGTGAGAAAATGGCAGTGTTTTTACAATGTTTATAGTTAAACATTGTTTTGGTTAAAATAATTAAAATACTGCTCCAGTTGAAACAAATAGTTTAATTCTATTCACATGTTGATATAAACAGTGACTAAATATCTGTCATGATCATTGCGGCATTAGATGACAAACTTTTTAAATGAAGAGAAAAAGTTGTCGTTAAATTTTAGGTCACACTTGACAGATATTCAAGAATTGTTGAAGTCATCATGTGAAGAAAATTAAACTCTGTGTTTGCTTATACATGAGAAATGTTTGATATATGTTGGTCAAAAAATAAATTTTGCTATAAAAACTGCAAAAATCTTGATCTTAGCTCGCGTCCCCTACATCTTCACCTTAAGGTTTAACCACATGGTGTTGCTATTTTAATTTAGATTGTTCAATTATCCCCATAGCTAGCAGATATTCAAAGTTAAATTACAATTAATAATAACATTGACTCCTATATTTGTAGATAATTGGTTTAAGATGTCGATCCGAAATCCAAAGGGTCCAGGGTTGATTCTCGATAGTGTTGAGGGTGACCTAATGGTCTAGGGGTAAGTTGTCAGACTTCTGTGCTGGGGATCCGGGGTTCAATCCTCGGTCCCGGCACAGATTTATCAGATTGCCAAGCCCTTCCTTCACCTCTTACAAGACGTGTATTAATTCACAACTTGTGAATGTGTGGAATGCCAGGCCTCCACCGTGGTTCGGATTCCACGTTAAACTGTAGGTCCTCCTTTTCATCTCTCAATCACCCTACCATTACACATTAGCGTAAGTGCGAATAGTCTGAACGGGTATTAAGACGCGGTGTTAATAATAATAAGTGTTGAGGAAGATATTTACCATTTTTGTTGGAGGAGTCTTGCTATGATATTAGTAAACATATAGATGCTAGAGTTGAGTGAGTAGTATTAGACGTAGTATCATGGGTTTAGTTAGTTTGTAGGTCATGTGCGGACACAATGATTGTGTTTAGAAAATCCAAGTTTTATAATCAAATGAATATATTGATGTAGATAAAGAAATGCACATCAACCCAGGTACTCACCTAACAGTTTCGACCACTGAGCCGGGGGTCTCCAATCTGGGTAATGTTTCGGGAACTGATTCCTGGTCCAGTAAGTTTGCATAACCACCTTGTACACGTTGAGCCTGTTAGGTTGACAGCCTCCCCCCGTGGGGTCTAATGGGGTAGGTAACGCCGTCGCGCCTTGGTAACAAAACACCACGACGATAAGAGACAGTAACATGGATATCTCGCCAATCAAACCCATGGCCGAACAGAGAAAAAGATCTTAACTCCTACGAATAAGGAGGTAAAAAAAACTCGGGTGAAATGGGCCTCGGTACTCGTGAACTAAGTATTTTGCGAATCTTTTTTTTTTAAGAATCGAATTTTTTTTTACCAGTCCAAACTACCTTACCAACGCAACCGCCCGCCGCCGAATCACATGTACAACTGAAACCCAATGAGATGCTGTTACATGCCACGCAAAGAGGACAAGGAGGGGGATAAAGAGGAATTGAACACCGGCGCACGAGATTTTAAACGCTTCGGCAAATTCCGTATCTTTCCGCGCCGGGCCTGACGTCACAGTCTTTGCTGTGGCCACCGAGGAAGCTTTACAAGAAGAGAAAGGGGGGGAAAATTCTCTTTTACTTACGTTTTGGTCTGTTTGATTTTTTTTTGTTCCAATGGGGGGTAGGATTATGGGGTGGGGCTAGATTCCCTCTTTTCTACTTCTTTCTTTCTACTGTGATTTTTCAGCAGCGACGGAAGTTTTAAAAGAGCTCAATTTAACCTAACACGTGTTATTTTTTTATGTCTCGTTTTGTTACAGTCGTAGAGGGATGGATTAAAATGTTCCACGAAGAATGGTTTAATAAGTCACAAGTATTTTGTCATTCCAAATTAAATTTTATTGCTGAACAACTTGTGTGCAGTATTTGAGAAAAATAATAAAATAAGCTTAAAGTTGGTCAAACTTGTGATTATTTACTAAGCTACATTTTTCTACAGCGTCTCAATAATCGTTCGGGCTATAATCTTGTATTAGTTACGCAAATCTGGTAGGGATTAGAAAGGTCTAATTGAGAGGAAATGTAATAAAGAATTTGCGTGTAGAGAGAGAGTGAAATATTTTATATTAAAAATACACTTAGTAGATCCAACTGGTATTTAAAGTCAGATCAACCCTTCACCAGTACCGGAATAAATTATCTTGACACTTAGACTGTTTGCCTACTATTAGGAATATCGTATTTAATATGAGCTTTCTAAAACAACTACAAACCTCAGTGGTGTAGTTGGCTAAAGCGCTAGTCATGTTGAGGTCGACTGCTGAGTACGGGGAGATCGAGGTTCGAATCTCGGTCGGGTGAACTGTTTTTTTTCCTAAATAGTTTTCCACTCTCCATCCTCGCAAATGCGGATTCACTTACTCTAATTCAACCTTCCCAATTTCTAATCCATTAGCGTAATTAGTACTTAAAGCGTATAACCCGAACGGATAATAAGACCCGGTGCTAAATAATAATCTAAAACAACTGATTAAATCAGCATAAAACTTACCAACCTAAATTTTATAGTGGACACATCATCCAGCCCCCTGCCCATCAATCATCACTGTGAAAGAGGAAGTCCTAGTTTCACCAATGATATTTTTCCAGCCGCGTTGGAAATAGTTCACAAGATTCTCATCTCGCTAGAAAAATGCACTACCAGCTTTACTTAACACTTCGGATTACATATTTGATCTAGCCACATAATCATTCTGGTCCGTTTCGAAACCAGAATATCTGCGTTGGTGGGCCTACGGACTAAACGTTAAGCCCGTATAGTTTCGATTGCTGGTTACAGGAGGTCTTGAGCTCAAATACCAACCGGGTGTACTAAGAGTGATTTTTATCAAACTCCCTTTACGCAATTGCAGTTCATTTTCTCCTAACCATACCCTTCTAATCCCTATCCCAATAATGCGGATAGCCTATACGGGTAGTAAGACGTGGTGGAAAACAAAACCTACCCAACACCCTGCACCCTGTCCATCAATTCATCAGTGTGAAAGGAGAAGCCTCCATTCTCCTAATGAGAGATTTTTAGACTATGTTGGAACTCGAACCCGGGACTAAGCCCTATTAGATAATTTGATAAATGAACCATCAGCTGATCTAAGGTATCTTCCATCAAAAGTGTGAAGTTAAGGTGAGGGTTTAGGGAACGCGAGTTTAAGGCAACGTTTTTCAACTTATATAGAAAAAAAAACCACTTTATTTTAGCCTTAATAAAATCAAACATTGCTTCATTAGAAACGTAGAGTTCAATTTTTTCCACATGGTGATACCAACAGTTGTTGAATATATTTCATTAGCATAGTGACATTAGAATACATACTTTTTAAATGAAGAGAAAAAGTTGTCATTCAATTCAAGGACACCTTTAACAGATTTTCAAAACTGTTGATATCGCTATGTGAAGAAAATTAATCTCTACTTTTCTACTGAAGCAACGTTTTATCTATTTTGGCCGAAAAAAAGTTTTACTATAAAAACTGCAAAAACACTGACATTTTCTCGCGTTTCCTACAATCCCACTTTAATATTTGCAAATCTCATGGAATACAAAACCGTTAAAAAATGTAGCTGAGTAATAACAGTAAGCTTTGATCTAATTTTCATGTACACATAGCTTACCCCAAAAATTATAAGTTTAACTTTTTTTTTAGCATCACGTCTTACTACCCATTTGATTTATACGCCTATGCGTGGAGGGAAGGTGGAAAACCATTTAGGAAAAGCAACCCTCAGTGAACACGACTGGGATCAACCCCTGATCTCCCCATCTTCAGCAGTTCAGTCAACACGAGAGTAGCGCGTTAGGTCAAGCAGCCAGCGAAGCGGGTAATTTAATCTTTATTAATGTTATGACTCTCATATTATATAAACTATATCATATTGGAACCAAGCGCAGTCTTACCTTGACTGATAACACTATGGCCTTACTTTATGAGATACACCAGGGCCGTCCAACTTGAAGATAACAGAAAATCCAGTGTACGGAAGTTTAAATTTTTGGATAAATTAAACAGACTGTGATAGGCCTATAGACTAATAACTAATATATTACACCAAAATTATAATAATAATTGATATACAGTACAATACAGTACTTCAAATAATACATATAATACATTTTACACATTTTAAGCCTGATCCTGTTTAAGGAACTACTGAGTGACATATTTTTTTAAACATTTCGAATGCGTTGCGGGCCGCAAAAAATGCTGCCAAAGGCCAACATTTGGACAGCCCTGAGCTACACCATAGTGAAACCTAGCAAAGTAAACTTGCTACCTTGCAGTGTAAAAAGAGCGAGTGAACATTCTTTAAATATTGAGTTAATAGGAATTAAAATTTGGCTAAATCAAAATATACAGCTTTTTTCTGGTTTTTTTTTTACAAAATTGTATAATTATTTAACCACCATATATAATCATATATTAAATTATTGGTCTTATAATCCGTATACCTTGTAAGGAAGCAACAATATTTTGCTTAATTCCACTATGGTGCAGTTTAAAAGATAATGTATTAGTGAAAATTATCAGGTTAAGACTACTTCACGGTAGTTGTTACCTACTTAAAAAGTCACAAATAATTTTGATCTAAAATAAACAAAAAATTTTTATTTAAAAAATATGGTATGCATCGGCAATATCGTTCCGAAAATATAAATGTGTTTATGGGTTTCAATATAAATTTGAGAAGTTGAGCTCATTTTTCTGTTGCACATAGGCACCAAGTGAGAATAGAGCATATTGAATTATTTTATCCATTTTGACTAATGGATTCCAGTCTCTGTAAAACTGCCGAATCTTCGTTGAACGAGGTCAAAGTTTTTTACACCAGACTATTATCGCCGTTCCAACGGTTGAGAGGGGTGCCTGTGTCATTCATTGACAAAGTATTCGCTGGACTAAGGGTTTGTTACCTAGAGGGTCACGTGAGTTAAGACGTCAAACTTGTACCATATATTATGCTGGTGACAGGATTCAAATTTCAGCTAGGTGTAGTAGACCTACTATTCATGGCGTCGACGCGTCGACCCGCAAGAGAGCTATGCCGACCAAGCAGCTGCCATTATTGGCGGTTATAGTGCAAACATTTGCAGATAGAGGGTGTCATATAGTAAACACAATAAGCTCTCCAGCCTTGAACCTCAGTTTTCTAGAACGGGGCAGCTATTAATATATTCAAGTATCTCCTCATTTGTCCTCACGAGGTTGAGTTCGTTCCAAACCAACCCACTGCTTCACAGAAAGGTTCTAGAGGGGCCGGGGATTGAACCCGAAACTTTTGGATCTGAAGCTAAGGGCTTTGACCACTAAAGCACAGAGGAGGCCTAGCTACGTGTACTGAGAGATGATTTTCCTAAATTAGTTCCCACTTTACATTGCCACAAAAATGTAGGTACATTTCATCTACATTCTAACTTCCGTTAGAGTAGATATGCAGATATCCGAGACGGGTAAAATGACTTGGTGCAAATAGCTTAAACAAACCATTACTATGGAGGGGAAATCCCAGTCTCACCAATAATACGTTTTTTAACCATGTGGGAGATCAAACCTGGGACACCTATCTCGGAAAACAGCCACACTATCGGCTGAAATAAGGTTCTTGTAACCACCAAGCTACCATGGCTCGTTTAAATTCCTTAACTGACTGATTATATCAGCATATGACTTTTAAACTATCTTAAATCTATAACAAACACAGCACCTAGGCCAGGAACCGAACCCGGAACCACTAGCTCAGCAGACAGACACGCTACCGACTGACTTGAGGTGTCGGACCTAATATACTTAGTCAATCACGAACCAGAATATTAGTCTTAATCACTCCGAAAAAAAAATGCACAGCTCGTGTAGCTTGGCTTTTTTTTTCTTATTTAATGGTTTGAATTGTGATGGCGTCTGTACGCATGCGCGTGTGTGTGTTCTTTCCTGAAATACACCCCGTCGGTGCCACAGGGAAGAGGAAGTCGACGCGAACCTAAAAAAATAAATAGAAAATGCGATGAAGAAGCGTCGTTTGGTAAAACGTTATAAGTTACATTTGAGATGGTCTTCAAGAATGAGATGTAATGCGGGGTTACGGGACCAGTTACGTACCTGTGAACCTTCCTCATCACTCACTAGATAAATCACCACCATTAACGGGCACGCATACAAAGGTATCATTCATTCTAATATATTCGATTTTTGGCCAGTGGAGGACCGGGATCTAATCCCCGGCTGATGTACTGAGGTGGTTAATTTTACTAAAATAGTTTCCCACTCGTCCTCCCCGAATATCAAAGTTAATTTTCTTTAGAAGTCAACATTTGTTTTCTATACCCCTTTTGCTGATGGTGACGGAAAGTATGACATGTAGGAGGGGAGAAAGTTTAAATAATAATTGGATAAGTATTAATGACTTATTTTTTAATTTAATGGTACCTCACTACTCATCTAAGCTATCCACACTTAATTACATTAACACCCCTATCGGTGGGTACGCGAACTAAACGTATAGCTTGTCTAGTCTTTATTACCGGTGACAGAGAGAGGTCAGAGTTAGAATATTAGTCAAGTAGACTGAGGGGGACAATGAGACTAGACGAGTATGATTCTTAGACCATGTGCTTACCGACGCAGTTGCACGAGAGTGATTTTACTGTTTTACCTTCGTTAGCTATGGTTCTTTCTGGAAAAACTAATTAATAAACTATTATCCCACACTTTTGGTGGTGTGGTTTGAGGTGCTAGGTTTGTATTGTGTTTGGCCAACGTATATGGAGAGGTTTGAGCTTAAGGGGTATTTTGATATATAATTTAATATTACGGTTTTCCCATCATCTTCCCTCGCTAATGTGAGTACACTTATTCTAAACTACAGTACCTTCATCATACCCACTCACCCCTTGGATTAAGTCGTTAAAAGTTTGTTTTTGAAGGCTATAATTAAACAACATAAACAATTTATTCTAAAAATGCCGGTGACCTGGCGGTATAGGGGTAAGGTGTCAGACTTCTGTGCTGGTGGCCGGGGTTCAATCCTCGGTCCCAGAACAGATTTATCTGATTACTAAACCCTTCCTTTACCTCTGACAAGACATCTTGTGAATGTGGGGAATGCCAGGCCTCCCCCATGGTTCGGATTTCACGTTAAACTGTATGTCCTTCATTTAATCTCACAATCACCCTATCATTACACATTAGCGTAAGTGCGTATAACCCGAACGGGTAGTAAGACGCGGTGCTTATAATAATAATAATCTAAAAATGGTCATTTTAACGCTAAAAATTGCTTTTGTAGATTTAACTTTCCCTTGATAAATCCAGGGTTTAGATAATCAAATGGATTGAGAACTAAGTAAAGTTTATAACTGACACAGCAACCATTCCTCCAACCATTAATTCGTCACTGGGGGTACGGAGGCTCTATTAAAACTACTATACCTCAGTGATACATTTTCGGCCGTGAAGGAAATCGAAACCCTATACCTTGGCTCAGTAGGCAAAGACACGTAGGACTGAGTGAAGGATATGCTATAAAATTGTCACTTAAGACATTTTTTCCAGAAGGCGCCTCAAGATGTTTGAAGGAGTTTGAAAAAATGATCACAGAGCGAGGAAAGGTTTAGATCTGAAAGGAGCCAAAAAGTGACTACGCGTCGCTTAAGAATAAATAAACATGTCAAAAGAATATAAAAGTTGCTTTTGTACAATGTAGAAGGGACTTTATGGCTCATATTATAAAGACATAACAAGACTAGACAGTTTCAAAATAACGCCAGAAAGGAATGGGGCAATGCATCTTTTCAAAAAACTATCTGATGGGCATAATTGTGTTTAGTTGGGGCTGTTAATGTGAACTTCTTGAACATACATTGGCTACCAACTTACTTAACCTAGACCAGCCCATCTAATACAGTCAAAACTCTTTAGAGGAGTGGCCACCAGGATAGTGTTATTAGCTGAACAACGGCATCAAAGTTGTTTACTTTTGCATCCGAGTGTTTCGGTTATAAACTTGAGTCACGACTATACGGTCTAAAGTGAAGGCATTCCGGGCCGGTTAGTGGAAAAATCTGATAATACGGAATCCGAGTGTAAATCATTTTCAGATTGGGTTTGTTTTATGTAGCTACGCTTCGCGCACACCTTCATTGACACAGCTTCTGTTTCCAGCCAAATTAAAACAGTGCTGCTATCTACACCGACCAAGCGTATGCGAATGCAATGACACTGTATTATACGCCAAGCGCATCCATAGCAGTTATTTAATGTCTCCGATGTAACAGTTGTAAGGCGTTTGAAATCGATTTTGTTATTAATTACTATTGGATATGTACCGGTTTGTTTATTTTAAAATGCACTTGTTAAGACGGGTAACCGGACCGGATAGTCGAAGGCCGGGTAATTGTGGCTCTAATATATTACATTCTTGTTTTGGCTTGGACTCTGTCTGTATTTTAGCTTCTAATTATGTATTCCAAGAAATCAAATAGTTGTGAAGGGGTAAGGAGGGGTATTATTCCCTGTTTTACTTTATCCTGTTTGACATAGTAATAAGTATGTATAGTGTATGGTAGGCTTAGGGCCTAGGTATAGGGGTGTATGAAGGTCTTTTAGGAACCTAATTCTGTGGTCCAACACTTGTCAGGTCCCAATTGTTCTGAACTAAAGAGTTTAAACTGTGCTACACAGTCAGCTCTTTTGCCAAAATACCTACTAATTGGATAGCATAAGAACCTGTACTAAATGTTTTGGTCTCAGAACCACCAGGAATCGAGCCAAAGTTCCTTTAACCTGTTACTCCTTCTTTTTTTACCCCTTCATCTCTTGTTATCTGTCAAGGCTTAGTGGGGTATGGATGAGGAAGGAACCATTTACGATAAATGTCCCTGCATTTGCGTGGAGTGACAATAGGGAGAACCATTTAGTTAAACTGTCCTCAATACACCCGACAGAGATTCGAACTATGACCTTTAACCTTGTAACCCAGCAAACAAGACCACGGCGAGACTGACGCCTTTGTTTTGATTCCCACTGTTGCGGGTCCCAAAGCTCTTAACCCCTAGTTAATTAACCTCGTGGGTGGCGCTTTACTTAATATTTAAGGTGATGGTAAATAGTTGATTATCATTGGACGAACGTGGTTGGCTCCAGTTGGTAGATAATTTGTCTGTAAGCCAAATGTCACAGGCTCTATTCTCATGTCCAGTTCTCATCTTTTACGATTAGAAATATTAACAACTCTACATACAGTACCTCATTTTATAATCAGCTATTTTCTAATTCCCAGCTTTACCAGGGTGAAGTTTTTTCCTTGCACCGCGCCTTACTACCCGTTTAGGTTATACTTATATGCACTAATTACACATATGTGTCAGGAATGGGGAAGGATGAATTTATAAGGAGTGTACCAATATCTTTGTGGAGTTAGAGTGGAAATCCATTTAGAAAAAACCCACTCTCAGTACACCTGACCAGGATTAGAACCCCGTCATCGCCATTATAGTCTATTGCCAGTGTGATGCCTTAGAAAGTATGCAGCCACCGAAGTGAGTTCAGGTGAAGTTAAAGGTCTTATATAAATGTATTTTCATTAAGGGTTGAAATTTCTCATTGGAGAAGAATTTTAATAAAAACCAAACAGATATTATACAAGGTGTTCAGGAACTCAAAGCCCAAGCTGCACATATACTTTGTTTGAACCAAAAATAATACAACATCCCTATTCACTAACATCCAGCAAACTAAGCTAATACCATTAAATTGGGTTCAAAGTTTCGGAGTACGGAGCCGGGAGGACAATGCTGTGCAAGCATGCATGTACAACAGGTTGCATAAGACCTGGGCACACGTCACTCCACATGTAATAATGGCAAGCACTTTATTTGATGTAGGGCCGTTAATGATGACCCTCAGAACGTATACCCCTTTCTAGCTAGACTTGTGTGTTGTTTAATATTAATGTTCTGTTGCCGTGCTCCAATGTGTCGAGGTGTATAGTGCTTGCTCCTGACTCCTATACAACCTTTTCTACATGCATGCTTGCACAGCATTGTCCTCCCTGCTCCGTACTCCGAAACTTTGAACCCAATTTAATGGTATTAGTATAGTTTGCCAGATGTACGTGTATATGGATTTGGTATTACTTTTGTTTCAAACAAGCTATATGTGCAGTTTGGGCATTGAGTTCCCAAACAACCTATATATAGTAACACATTGTGATAGAGAACCAGATTATACAGCTTTCCTTACAAGAAGTAAAGAAATTTTTAATTTGTGAACCCTCAGTTAGTACGTGTGCAAAGTTTCGTTTCTATAGGTCTATTAGTTTAGTGTTCACCCACACATAGGGTCACAAAGTATAAGGCTTAAGACTCACAAAGAAATAATAAATGCTTTTGGTGCACATTCACGAGTTTCCCTATTTAATTATGTCCACCAAGTTGAAGATTTAAATACCTGCTTCTGTGGCCGCATGGTCAAAGGCTCTTTTCTCGCAATAAATTAGACTGCTGATGACAGGGAGATCATGGTTCAATTCCGGTTAGTTGTACTGAGGTTGGTTTTTCCTAAATAGCTAGCCACACTCTCACCACGTAAATATGGGTATATTTGCTTTAAATTCAACCTTCCTAGTTCCTAACCCCCTAGCGTAATTAGTACATAAGCGTCTAGCCCGAAAGAGTAGTAAGACGCGGTGCTAAAAAAAAAAGTAGTCTTTCATTTGGCAGCTACACGCACAAGCAATCGAGCAGTTAAAGATTTCCATCTCTCAAATTGTTAATGTAATGTAAAGTTTAGATTTGGTTAATTGAATTTAATGACACACTTCCCAGTTTTCACGCGATATAAGCCATTAAATTATCCATATTTGATTTTCGTAAATACTCCCGAGGAGGGTTTCACTAAGTACATGCAAAGTGTCAACTTTATATGTTTCTTGATTTTGAAACTATCCACACCATTAGTAATGAGGTTTAAGGCGTCAGGATTGCAATATACACCCTAAGGTTTCTTTAAGTACGCAAGTTTCAACCTGTTATTCTAATTGATTTTAGAGATAGCCGTGGAAGTGGTCATGCAGTCTTTGGTGTAAGTTTAACGATATATGTTGAAATTAATAACACAACCTGTGTGCACATTAAGTTTCCCTAAGTACATATGTTAAGCTTACACTTTCCATGTTTTCTGGTTTTGGAGCGATCCACATAGCTCGTCACGTGGTTTAAGGCATCAAATTCACAATATAATTTACGAGCAAGGTTAAGTTCGAGATGTATAGCCTAAGATTTCTTTAGGCACCGTTTATAAGTATTCTTTAAATTTAAAAATGATATCTGGATACGGAAATTGAACCCGGAACCTTTGGCTTAGTACGCCAATGATATAACTTCTTATATATCCAGGTATCGTCCCGTGTCCGGGGTCATTCTTCACTCATATTTTAAATCAGAGTCTGTGATGGACTTGCGGAAAGCGTCAGCTACATTTGTGTGATCAATTAAGATCATAAGCTCTCTGATACCGTAGTCACCCTCGAATCGGTAAGGCTTTATGCTGCCAAATGCCTAAGAAAGTTTCAGTTTTCTACGTTTCTTAGGAGTCAAGTGGCACAAGGTGTCGTTCTTACAAAAGTATGTATTATATTTTTTTAAGTTTAATTTTACCCTCTTAGATTTTCTACGATAATAATAAAAGGTTTCAGATTTATATGTTTCTGGGTTTTGGAGCTACCTGCACAGGCGATCAAGCCGCCTAAGGCGTAAGGTTCTGAAAAAAAAGTTAACGTAAAAAAAAATCGACGTGTAGCCCTCATCTGCAGGTATCCCTAAATGCAAAGTTTCTTGTTCTTTAAATTACACAACTATACATTATATTTAATTTATTAGTGCAATTTTTATTTGTCTGATTTTTTTTCATTTATTTGAGGGGTTTAAAGTACACTTTCTGAACATGACTTATAAGCTAACATATCTAGAACAATCGCAACGTCCAGCCCCCGGCTGTTAATTCATCAGTGTTAAGGGGAAATACATATTCTCCCATTGATCAATTTTTCGCCCATGCCAAGAATCGAACACAGGACCCTTAGATTAGTAGACATACCTTCTACTGACTGAGCTAAAGTGTTGGTCAGTGTGTCCAAGAAACACCATTACCTACTAATGTGAATACAAAACTAACTAATCAAACCAAAATATAAATTCTCTTTTTACAGGATGGTGCCAAAACAATTAGACGATTAGTAGCTTGAACATTAACACTTTAATGAAACCAATAGCCGAAACTATTTTTGATGCATTTTAGTGAGGAATTCACCTTATAGATATCATATTCTGAAAATTGANGTTCGATTCCCGTGTCCAGGTGTCATTTTTCAATTTTCAGAATATGATATTAACACTTTAATTGAAAAGTAAATATTCATCTACACTAATATTATAAAGAGGAACGATTTTTTTATTGATCTTTTTGTTTGTAATGGATAAATTCAAAAAGTACTGGACCGATTTTTAAAATTATTTCACCAATATAAAGCTACATTATCAGCGAGTAATATAGGCTATATTTTATTTTGAAAATTAAATGTATTCCTCATAAAAAATATCGATAGTCACTCATATTTTATGGTAAAGTCTATGATGATTCTTCAATATGTGTGTTGAAAATAATAATGCGGGGGGGAGAAGGGGAAAGGGTCTAGTTATCTAAATAAAATCAAACTACATACTACAACTTTTCACACTTTTTGAATATAATGTCACCCAGGTGCGCTCTACCGGACGTCAAGCAAACCTCAGCAAGACGTTCATCACGTTCCTCAGCATTGCTCATCTAATTGTTTCTGCCCCGCCCTATATTAATATTGAGTAACCAAGCTAGACAGAAAAAAACGCAGGTGCTTAAGCTTGACCTCTCACCAACTCGGATCGGAACAGATCAGAACTGTCAGAATCGGAACTTCACGAATGGAAACGAGCTTTATCCGCACAGTGGAACAGAATTAAATTCATGTCAGGCAGAAGACAGACACCAAAGAGGGTACATCTATTTTAGTGACTTGATGTTAATACGTGATAGCAGCAGTAAATAGGAGGTAGCAGTGGTTACTTTGTGCATTGCTGCCGATGCTGATGAAGAGGAGGAAGAAGTGCACAACATAAAATGCAACATAAAATTTCCCGGACTTCCTCCAACGCATTTTCCTTCATAACACAAACATAATGTTTGTTAGCAATGTCATAAATTACAGGGTAATGTTGAACTAAAATGTGATTATTTCTTAGTCCAAAGACATTTTTAAATAAAAGCAAAATGTGTCAAAAACGAACATCAAAAGCTGTAAAATGAGCGCGAGTGTAGATGATGCAATAATCCAGTGTTGAGGACGCTTGCTCATAGCTTCGGAATCCATTAGAATCCGTAAAAAAATACTCCCTCCTGGCCAACCGATTTGTTCCGTTCCGATTTGACGTTGATGTTTCCGATCCTATCCAAGACCGCGTGCGGACCTCCGTTAAAATACAAATAGTCAAAAATTTCCTACGCGTTCCGTTCCAATCATCTCGTTCCGATCCAGTGTGAAGCAAGTACTGTACATAATAATAATCATTTTAGCGAGGTTTAAGCCAGAATCTTTGGAAAACCATTAATACCTCAGTAAAAAATCTAGCCTATGTCTGCCTTGAGAGTATAAGAAACACATAAGTGAAAATCCTGCTCTGACCCGGTTGATCTGTTTTCGAGTTTATCGCAAACATACAACCCAACTAACAAACATACTCACAAACCATATTTTTTATATAAGGAAAAGAAAAATAATCTATCGCTATCATTTTATAAATACTGTCAATTACGAACACCTCATTTTACAATTAACTAGTTGAAGTATCCGGCTTTGCCCAGGGGAAATATTTTTGCTTTAATTATGTACGTGGAAATTAACTTTAAGGTTAGTTCCTTCGAACTCTCCTTCACCCGTGGTCTTTTTTCTTCCAGTCCAGTGTTTAACTAACTAAAAAAAATGTAATCGAATTAAAACAATTCTTGCTTCGAGATGCAGACGTTCAAACACTCATTTTTAAAATTTGAGACTTTTGCTTATGATAAATATCGCACATTGCTCATAACAGACAAACCTTTTCATTCTATTAATATTGCTTTGCTTTTGACACGGTTTTTAATTAATGTTAAGAGAAACTAACTAAAATTCTGGCTTTGAAGTGAACATGTTCGTGCAAAGGCGGCTAGTATTTTTTTAACATTTCAGACCTTTGCGTGTGGTAGATATTGCACAACACTCATATACAGACAGACTCTTGATGAGAAACATACAGTTTAGAAGAAATGTAACAGAATTATGAGTAGAGGGAGAGCGGGACAGTATTTAAAAACCACCCTCAATACACCCAGCTGGGAATCGAACCCCGACCTCCCCATAACTGCTAGTCGAGTTTATTTAGAATGAGACCTCTGACTATTTTACCACTAATGCTGGTTTTGATCGCTTTTAGTATTCAAATAATATTCGTTACGTTATGTATGCCATTAATAAAGCACTACCTGCATCGCTGGACACGTGGTTTAAGTTTTAATCTCATTTAGTCTGGTTTGCTGGTGATGTGGCGCTAGAGGTTCAAATCCCAGTCAAGATTACTGAGAAGGATTTTCATAAATGGCTTACAACTACATTTATCAAATTTGGATGCACTTATTTTAAATTTTACTTTAATAATCCCAAACCCACTATTGTAATTAATTTCGACTATTCTATATGGGTAGTAAGGTAGGGTGTGATTAAATCTAATTGTTTATTGATAATAACATAATTGTTTGTATTGCATTATTTAGGCTATTCTCGGTTACCATTAATTTTGGTTCTTATCACGCTATTAAATAATTTAGCTGATCACAATCCATAATGTTGCCTTTAATCGCATAAAGAGTATTGCCAGATGGCGTCGTGGCTATATAATACTTATTGGTACGTTCACCGACTAATTAGATAACTTTTGGGTTTTACATGTGGCAAACCCCGTAACTGACACTTGTGCCCGATTAAACCACGATGTGTAAGCTAAACCACACGCTGTTCACAGCCTAGTAAAATGCACCTCGCGTTGGTTAGGAAGAATAGGAAAATATTTATGTATTTGAATTGATAAATTTAATGTTTTAAACATTTTATAATTAGTACGTTTCACATCATTGTTATTAACTACTTCCTACTCTGCAGGGGTAGAGATTTCAAGGATAAATTAGGGAAAATGCATTTTCACTGGCGTGAAGAGAGGGTGGTAAAATCACAGTAATAAATCACGTCATCATTAGCATATTTGGCAGAGAAATTCAGGAAACTTTGAGTCTGACATTTTACTCCACAATAAAATTCAATTTATTTTTAAATACTAAATAAAGCCTCTAGCTTTATATATATCTTGGTAATATATTGTAATAATATCGGTTCATCGCGCCTCTCTTTGGGCGTCGATCGTAAGAATATGTGATCAATCACCCCACTTTGGGCGGCGATTGATTCACTGCGGATTAATTCCTTGATATTTGAATGCTGTGATGTTTTTAGGTTGTATAAAGCTCCGTTATCGAGCGCCTATCATCACTGTATGGAAAAGATACCGTTTAATCAGCTGTCTATAGCCCCGTGTTCAAGCACTAATTAAATTGGTATATTAAAATAATTAAAGAAAGAGAAATGTTGATGGATGTTATTTCACACACGTTTTATTTATATTACACCAGTAAATTACTTGTACATATTTTAATTAAATGTTTTATACCACTGCACACTTGGGATATTGATGTGACTTATATTATACTATGTTAGACCAACTTGTGCATGAGCGGGATCTCGGTGTAGATGCTTAGTCCCGGAGATGCCTTTAGCATACGCACAATGGTTTATATATTGACATACCCCTTGCCTTTCTCTCCCCTTTTCAACAGTGTAAAATCCAACTAATAGAAAGAGTCCTGGCGACAGGTTTTGTGGAGGCTAGCTTCTTATTGGTATAGAGAAATGGCGTTTTCTGCCAAATATTATGAAGTTGTTCCTTTTAACAAGAATTGACGCAGTAGATATTTTAACAAGAAAGATGGAATAAAAATATATTTTAGGGGTGAAATCCTTTTCACATCGTTTCTGAGAATCGCGTGTTTCTTCCTGGATGAATCTTAAAAGGATACTCTACCTAGATTACTTTAAAGAAAAATTACCTTCATCCATGATTTTTTACATAATTTATATTAATACAAATCAATATCATTACTATATATATATATATAATACATATATTGGTAGTATATATATAATACATATCTTTGTTTTATATATATATAATAATACATATCTTGGTAATTAATATATATATAATACTTATCTTGGTAGAGTGTGTATATATATATATACTACAAAGATATGTATTATTGTTAAAACATGCCACTTTAAAATAAGCAGGCCCCGGAGTTTGATGACATCTGATCGGATTTTTTGTTTGTCACATACAATGCTCATTAAGTACATAAACACTGGTCACAAACCACTGGTTGTGGAAACGCTTATTTTATGTCATTTTGGATTTTTCGGTCATATTTTCTTGGTTTTCGTTCCTTTAGAATCATTCTAAAGCTCTTGTTTTGAATTTTTTAGTCGTTTCTAGGCATTCTAGAGCCATGTTAAGGCATACTCGCTGAATAAGTATATTTTTTAATATCATCGAGATCTAATAAATGTATAAATACTTAAATATAGTTTATTCAAACCACAATATTTTATGTCAGTGTGAGAAAATAATTCAGGCCATGAAATTTGTATCCTCTTTGCCTGTATGGTTATAAAGGACATTCCTGGTGAGACGCTTTAATTATACTGGATAGGGTTGCTTTGGAAAGGGTTAGCTAACAATTCTGTATAAAATATTTGTAAATCAATATTATATTCAGAAGGACTCGATAGTTTAGTTGTTAAATGCTTTTCATTGAAATTTTTTGTTTACATTTGTAAATCACGTGTTTGATTTACTCGTGTGCATTTATTACAACTCTATGTTCATATTTTTAGTTGTTTTTTTAAGTTTGAAGTCATGACCATTTTTAGTTCATCAAACTCCGGACTTTGATAATAAGTAAGGAATTCACATGTATGATCAAAGTTAGTTAGATGTGCGCAAGTTTACTTATATTAGTTGGAAGGCTCAGGGCTTTATGTCAATATGGATGCACCAATATTTATTTGTTTATTACCCGCATCGGTGGGAACGTTAACTAAACGTCTAGCTTGCCTAATCGGATTTGCCAGTGACGGGGAGGTTAGATTTCTAATCTGGGCCAGGTTTTGTGAGAATGGGTTTTCCTTAATAGTTTGCCACTCTTTCTACTTATAAATGCGGGTGCATTTACTTTAAGTTCTACATTTTGTCCCTACTTCCTATAATCAGGATGATGAATGTCCAGACGGGTAGTAGGGTGTAGTGCAAACAAAGAACTTGGTTCTAGACACTGTCGATAGACTGTAAAAACACTATTATGTTCGAATTAAATTAATTTGTTTTGTAATAATAGAGTAAGTAAACTTTAAAATAGAAAAAAAAAGGAAACTATGAATGTGCTTAAAGTGTTATTTTTTCCGCCCTGAGACAATTTATTGGTCTATTTCCCAAAGCAATTTATCGCTAAGGAAACTCCTGTTACAAAAATAATAAATGACGACGTGATTCAGAAGAGCAACATTAATCCTACATTATTTTGTTTAGTACGCTCTGTTTTAACGCATAGTAGACCTTGTGAAAAGAGTAGCAGCGTCTTGGCCGGACACTTAAAAATGTATTTTCAGTAAAATGTATCACTTATTTAAGTGAAACGAATACAATCAAGATAGCTTAAGCCTTAAAATGTATACTTCAGTTAATTTACCCTAGGAAAGTTAACACTCGAAACATTAGCAAATGAATTTCAATAAAGTGAACCTAGTAATGGTGAGTTTAGTTATTTTCTACCACTCATTTATTGACCACAAAGCTTGATGATTAAATGTATCACCAACGTAGGAGTTCATCTGTCGGCTTTTAACCATATATGTAAATATTTCAATATTATATTCAAATATATTGCGAATACATTCCCTTTCCTAAATATTCAATGACCTGGAATTTTTACTGGAAAATATTTTGAACAATTTACCGGAAAATATTATTTTCTGTACACACACACACGAGAAGTTGGGGTAGGAAGATTGGGCATGATATGCGGATTTCATCTCAAGCTACACAATGTTGAAATTTCCCTTCCCTAAACTCTAATGACCAAAGTGCTCCCTCCCCTCACTACAGCTGCTTGGTAATGAGTATCACATACAAAAAAGTAAGTTTAGACCGATATTTTACCTCTTGCATCGCTCACCCATTTCTATGACTCATTCGACCCTATATTTTTCTATAGTAAAAGGTGAATTTTCGGGGGGTAATTAGGGGGAATAGAAGAGGAGAAAATATAGGTCTAAACTTACGTCTTTCTTTCTTCTAGGTTACGTGTTTACTTTCTACTGAAATTAAGAAGGTAAAGTTCCTTCTTCTCCACTGGAACAAAAAGGGCACCATAGCAATGCATAAGAGTGTGGTGTGTATGAAACTATTCCACCTACGTGTGCCTGTCCTTGTTCAAACAATTTTTGAAATTAAAATACAGCTAATATAACATAAAATAAAATTTAAAAACTGGCAAATACAAAGCCAGAGTGTATGGTGGTGATAAACAAATAAGTTAAAAATTAAAATTTATGTTTGGCAGATATTGTTTTATGAAATATTTAGTGATATATTAGTAAATATAAAATAATATAATAGTATTTGAAAAAATATTAAATCATATAGTATATATTAAACAATAAAAAAATAATTTAATTGATCATTTTAATGTTAGCAACAAATTAAATAAATTTAATGAAATAAGTAAAAAACAAAGTATAAAAGTTCAAGATGAGTCATTTGTAGTTTTAACTTGATAAAAAATAAGTTAAAACTGAAGTCAAGTCAATTAACATACGGTGTATTGAAACATTTTTAAGTTAACATAAAAAATTATAATTAAAAAAAGTTTAATTAATATTAATTATTTACTATATAGCATTAGGAATTCGAGAGTTCATTGCCGCACTTACAAAAATACACCACCGATCCTTTTCTTGAGCTAGTTCTACCCAGTCCACCTCATCACACTTTACCTCTATTCTAATTTTATCCTCCCATTTGTATCGAGTTCTTGCCAATGGTCTCTTCCCATTAGGTTTATCAGTAAATAGCCTGAACACGGTTCTAACATCTCCCATTCACACTAAATGTCTCGCCTAACGTAATTTACGAGACTTGGTAATCCCAACAATGTATTGTGGTGAGTACAGGGTATGTAATTCATCATTATATAACCTCCTCCACTCCCCAGTGGCTCCATCCCATTTAGGAACAAATATCTTTCCAAGCACTTATTTTCAAACATCCTAAATTTGTTTTCGTCATGTTAGGTTAGAGACCACATTTCACATCCATAGAGAACAACCGGTAAAATTATTGTCTTTCTTAGTTTTACATTCCTTGACAGCAGGCGAGATGTCAACAACTTACTGACCGAGTAATAGTATGCCCTTCCGACTGTATTCTTTTACCAAACTCCAAGCTAATATCGTTATTGCTAGATAAAAGTGTTCCTAAATATTTAAACTAATTAAATCAGTCAAAGAACTTGTTGCTCGCAGTAATCTCTAATTTATCGTCCCCAATCTGTGTTCTCTGTGTGATCATATACTTATTCTTTTCAGGGTTTACTTCTAAACCTCTTTTCTTGCTAGCCTTTACATAGTTAATTCTGCATTTCTTGCAACAGCTTCCTTACCATTTCCTAACAAAGACAAATCATCTGCATATCCTTGATCCTTGGCAGTTAAGATATTTTTTTAAGGATCACCTAGTAAACTGTTGACATGGCTCGGTTTAGTAAATGCCATCATCAGGAATATGTTTTGTTTTTATCGACTTGTCACTGAATGATGTTTGAATAAACGGGTGTGGAAATAAGTTTCGGATTATTTATATGAATTGAAGAAACGTTTAAGAAAGGTATCTTATGTTCGATAATATCTTATGCCATGATTTATAAAGTTAAAGTTGTTTAGTGTAAAATATAAGACTGATAATATAAAATGATTGATATAAATCGGCAAAGGAAATTAATTCAGGTTCCAATCTTGGAGACAATGGCCCGATCAGGTTATGTATGCTACGTTGGAAGGTAGGACAGGTGAGTGAAGCTCTTTTTTTATGTTTTTAGTTAGATATTTTAAAATGTTGTTTCACTTTATTTTAGCTGCGTCTAACGTTTTAATTTTGATTTAATTCTGCATTATACCTCAATTGTCAATCCTTACACAGTCTGATTATTCTTTTCATTCTTATTTTTCTGCGCCCCAATAAACAACCATGTATATTTTCAAGTATTATCTTATCTTAGTATAAAAATAATATAGCATGCCTGAGCCGGATATAAATATATTTATAGCCTAAAAATTTGGATGAGTTAAGTTTAACATAACTTATTATTATTATTATTATTATTATTATTATTATTATTATTATTAGCACCTCGTCTTACTACCCGTTCGGGTTATACGCACTTACGCTAATGTGTAATGGTAGGGTGATTGTGAGATGAAATGGAGGACCTACAGTTTAACGTGGAATCCGAACCACGGTGGAGGCCTGGCATTCCTCACATTCACAAGATGGCTTGTCAGAGGTGAAGGAAGGGTTTGGTAATCAGATAAATCTGTGCCGGGACCGAGTATTGAACTCCGGCCGCCAGCACAGAAGTCTAACACCTTACCCCTAGACCGCCATGTCACCTTTAACATAACTTGATAAGGTAAATAAATGTGATATGACATGTTTGTTATATGATATGTTGATGCACCTATAACCGTACGTAACAACTATGATATATTGTCTATTTAATCCATCATGATATGTGCACACTTACAGTTGTCATTGTACTATTAAAAACATAAAGCCTTCCCGAGTCAAGGATGGTTGCATTATATAATAAATAACTCGTGGTCTTAATTTACCACTCATATGTAGCTGACAATTTCTGCACAACCATCACAGACTCTGCCTTAAAATATGAGTTAAGAATAGCCCTGGGTACGGGGTACCTCTTGGATAGCTCAGTGGTAAAAGCGTTGGCGTGCTAAGCCAAATGTCCCGGGTTTTATTCCAGTATCCAGGTTTCATTTTTCAATATAAGAAAATACAATATCTAGATGCAATTATAATAATTATTATAATAATATCTTTATTTGGGAGAAGTTAAGGGCCCTGCCTTTTCTTACACTTAACCCGCTTAGTAATAATGAGTATATATTTAATAAGTACATGCTAAAAACCACTTGATAATATTTGTACAGTAATAATAATAAAGTATTCCACACATAAATGATTGTAAATTTATGAAAATATTAAACTAAAATAAATGAGGAAAGTAGAATTAATCAATGAGAAAGGGAGAGAAAAAAAAGAATCATCAGGGCACAAAATCATTCCACACACATACGTAATGTCATTATACGCATAACATGTCTAAACATGTTGCAGATGGCAAATAATTTAAAAAGAAAACTATGTTGATAATATTTAGTACAACCGTACTTAACAACTAGAATAGCATGAATATCTATTTCATTATTGATCAGCTATGCTAGCTTATCATAATGATGTTTATCGCACCTAGGACAGGTATCGTAGCTCATTAGAATTTTGTCTAGCTTAACTGGTTCTGGAATTCTAGCTCATCATAATGTTGTTTAGCTTAACTGGTTCTTGGAATTCTAGCTCATCATAATGTTGTTTAGCTTAACTGGTTCTGAAATTCTAGCTCATCAGAATGTTGTTTAGCTTAACTGGATCTGAAATTCTAGCTCATTAGAATGTTGTTTAGCTTAACTGGTTCAGGTATTCTAGCTCATTAGAATGTTGTTTAGCTTAACTGGTTCTGGAATTCTAGCTCATTAGAATGTTATTTAGCTTAACTGGTTCTGGAATTCTAGCTCATCAGAATGTTGTTTAGCTTAACTGGTTCTGGAATTCTAGCTCATCAGAATGTTGTTTAGCTTAACTGGTTCTGGAATTCTAGCTCATCAGAATGTTGTTTAGCTTAACTGGTTCTGGAATTCTAGCTCATCAGAATGTTGTTTAGCTTAACTGGTTCCGGTATTCTAGCTCATTAGAATGTTGTTTAGCTTAACTGGTTCTGGAATTTTAGCTCATAATAATGTTGTTTAGCTTAATTGATTCTGGAATTCTAGCTCATCAGAATGTTGTTTAGCTTAACTGGTTCTGGAATTTTAGCTCATAATAATGTTGTTTAGCTTAAGGTCCTTGGCCCTGTCGAATGCAAGTCTAAAACCTATTTTGTGGGATGGTGGGTGAGAGGGTTAAAGGGGTGGCGTGGCTTCACAACCAACCAAAGTATCCTTCCACGCCAACATGAACAAATGGTTCACGGAAACCGTATATGGATAGGTCTTGCGTAAAAATCATACATTTGAAAATATCAGTTTTCTCAAGAATGAGTGAAAGTTTTATGTTAATATTTTCAACACCCCTTCTAAGATAATGTAACACTGTTTATTAATTGTTACAATTTCTTATTTTTTGTTCTGAAGCCGGCAGATTTTTATTGGAAAATGTCAATTTAATCGATATTTGATCACAGTTAAAATTATAGAGTAGGTGTGTATATCAAAAGTATAACTTAATCAACATGGCTATATTCTCGAACAAACAGTTTCCGAAAATAAAATTGCAAAAAAATTAAAATTCTTGAAGATAACCGTTTGTTCCCATGGCTTTGCATTTCCACGCCAAATGAAAAGGGCCAATCACCTTAACTGGGTCATGTATTCTAGCTCATCAGTATATTGCTAATACCCATCCAGACTACACGCATATTTATGCTAATGTGTATGCTCCTCCCTAGGTGGCACCGTCATGGATCATTTTACAAACTAATACTATACGGGTAGTTGATTAAAGGTCAACACTTTCACAAACACAATCTTGATTTAATAATTCAGAAGCACATTCTTTACAGTCTCCAAACATAGCGAGCACAACCGTACGCTGAAAGTCCCATGATACCACTGACCCTATGATATGACTGATCAGAGTGGACACCGGCATTTAACTCGCTTTTAAACGAGGTGTCGCTGATCTGCTCTTACCCTTGCTCTAGTGGCAAAAGGTTGAAATATAACTTAAACAAATATTTGCTTTTAGATTTACACTTCTTTGTGATGACTTGGACATAATATAACATAATATATAACATTAATTAATTAATATCACATTAAGATAAATATTTTCTAACGGTTTCACGCCATCCCGTGATTACAAAAAACAAACAAGTTCAACTCAAGCGTCAGCCTCAGCCGGCACATGTGTTAGGGATGAGTAAGGCATAAATTAGTCAAAATGTACCGGTGTTTGCATAGAGTAAGGTTAAAAGCTATTTTGGGAAACCTTACCTTCACTACATCCGGTCATAATTCGAGCCCCATCCTCCCTATCACAGGCAAACCAGACCAGACAAAGTGGGCGTGATCATCGATTAGAATATATTTAAAATTATTTATTTCAAAACTTAGGCAAACAAAATAATCATCTTAGGGGTATTGTTTAGGATGATAGCGAAGTGAAAATATCCCCTCGTTAGTGTTGAGAGTATCATATGTGAAACCACCATAAGTTCACTCGGTTGGTATTCAAAACCCCGGCCTTCCCGTCACTGTTAGTCCAGTATTTTATGAGACTGATGCCTTAGACCTTGAGACCAGCTATGTGAGTTTTGAAATTATTAAATAAGCTACTCCAAGAGATAATTTAAAATTTGTATCTTTGTACACATTTGTTTTTGTAATTTAAGGATGTATACATTTTGTTTTATTGTTGTATCTGGATAACCGAATTAAATAGAAGAAAGTGGTAAATTCTTAAATGACTTTCTACTTCGTTGGCGTAAAGCAAATGCATTCAGGAAGGTTACAACTAATATATTTATAACAGCCTAGTTCAAATCCTGTTTGGTTTTTATAAATTAATCTTTCCCATAGAACAAGCATGTTTTATGAAATGATTAAAAATAATGGTACCTTATATACGAAGTTAGTTTACATTTAATTTGAAGTGAGTATAGCTTTTTTTTACACATCGCAAAGTCAATTTGCCTTAATCGTGCTAACAACATTAATTTTTTATTTTTCCCTCTGTTTCACTTTTTTATTCATACAACATGCCTCCTTTTTTTTACTGTGGAAAGCATAATTTATTTATTGAAATATCACAAATTTAAAATGGCAACAGAAAAAAGACAGTGTATCTACATTTTAATTAAATATTTAAATGACAAATTTTAAATTACAAAAATTGACATTGAACTAACATTTTTTAATCAAATGATTTTCAACGTAATATCTATTTTTTTAAATATATTTTTATTTTTTATTTTTACAAATTTTATCAAATTATTTGAAAATAAATAATATGTGTTTTCTAAAGAAAATTCCCTCACTGTATTGTTCTTTTGAAGAGACGTATTATTATTATTTATTATTATTTAGCCCCACGTCTTACTACCCGTTCAAGTTATACGCTTTAAGTACTAATTACGCTAATGGATTAGGAATTGGGAAGGTTGAATTAGAGGAAGTGAACCCGCATTTGCATGGAGGGAGAGTGGAAAACCATTAAGAACACCCCCCCCCCAGTTCACCCGACCGAGATTCGATCCCCGATCTCCCCGTCCTCAGCAGTCGAGCTCAACACGACTAGCGCGTTAGCCAACTACGCCACCGAGGCGGGTGAAGTGACGTATCAAGGACTGAATGTGGACGAGGTGAAGAATTCATGGTTGACCTTGCTGCGTGAATTTGGACTACTTCTGGTAGAGGTAGCGATGCAAAAAGGTGTTAAAAAGGTGTTAAAGGGATGCTAGTGGCACAACATTAATAGGGAGGTTGCGGGTTCTCATCTAGGCCAGGTGGTATGGGGATAGTTTTTCACATGTGACTCTTCACTTTGATTTGTTTTTTCACCCCTTTTCCACACTAATGTAGTTTTATGTTTTACTAGCGGGTGTACCCATTCTTTTCACGAGGAATATATAAAGTAACTTTGTTCTTTTTAGTACCTATATAAGACTAACCACAGGGAAAAGTAGCCAAATCATAAATTCAATATTAAACCTTTACTGGTTCAAATTATGTTACAAAACTCGAAGAGTAGGGTGACTAAATGTCAAAAATGACAGAATGTCAAAATAGAGATATAGTCTGAACATGTGTTATAAAACTGACATTTTATTTGAAGATGAAGTTACTACTTCTCTTTACACAATATTTAAACTCTTGCCTACTTATGCTAATGAAAAATAAAGAAGAGTTACACAGCATAAATATTTGGTTGCTAAATAAAACTAATTAAAGTTACATAGTACTCTAACAATTTACATTTTATAAAAGTAATTATTCATTTTAATTGTTTTTGGCCTGATTTAATCCGCTTTTTTAAACTCACCATATAAACATTTCTTTTCTTTTTACTTTTATATGGAACATTAATTTAAGACCTATTGGTATGCAAAATTTTTAATCTTTAGGATATTTGGAAGTGTCCAAATAATTCTTGCGAATAGACAGATATCAAAATGATATCCAATTAGGAAGTTCATCATATGGTTGTACTATTTATATAATTTCTTCTTGTGAAATACTAAGATGACCATCACAATCCCAAACAGAATATGTCAAACAATAAATTTTAAAACCGATATTTGAAACGAAACATTAATCAGCGCATAAACTGAGTGCACAAATAAACGCAATCCATATAAAACGCAATGTCTGCCTGAGCGATCATAAGATATGTGAAAATAAATTATTTACATTGTTACCTAAACATATTGGGAAATTAGATCATCACATTTTAACAAAGAGTACAAAGAAACAATAGACTGTTAAAAATACAGATTTTTCCCTATAATTACCCGCCAAATTTCAATTTTCTACCACAACAATTTTTTTTAAATAGTTTGTGAAATTTTAATCCCCCTATTTCTTAGATACAATTTTCACATTTCAAATTTTCATTATTTTATGATTATATGGGGTAGTTTTTGTACATGAACGCAAATATTTCAATTTTATACTACACCTAGAAGTGTTTTTTGTACTTGTTTTAAAAATTCTAGCACCCCATACCCTATTTTCAAAATATTAGTTATACAATTTTAAAAAAAATCACACTCTTCTAGTTATTTGGGGTAATCAATCCACTTCTTCGACAAATTTTAATTTTCTACCACACCAATAAAAAAACAATAATTTTGAGATGTGTAAATTTTTATCTGCTCCCTTCCCACCAATTCCACTGACCTTTGTTTCGAAATTATAATTAATTTTCAGACACTTATGGCTATCTAAGGTTTTCCATGTATGTTATATCATACGGGAAATGTTTTATTCTATTAGTTTAGGGATTATTATAAGGGGAGAGGGAGCCTTCTTTCCATTTTACAGTAATTAATTTTTATTTTATTTTATTTTCAGAGTGTTTTGGGTGGTTCTTATACCTGTCTGACATATATAAATCTTCTACCATAGTGAGAAGTATTTTCTTACATAAATTTTATAAATTTCAAAATTCCCGCTTTCACCTAGCTTAACCTATAAATTCATATGTTTAAGAATGTCTAAATTTTATTTGTTAAAGAAACATGATTTTACTTACTAACGTGAATACAAAACCACCAACATAAAATATCATTTATCTTTGGATTTAAGATTGAGAAATGTATTCTGTAATTATTATTTGGATTGCAGAGGATTTGATGATCAAATAAGATAGAACAAAATAAATTTTAGAAGAATACAACAATTGCTCGCGTAGTTTAAGACTCTTTTTTTTAAATCATTGGAATTTAATATAACAATATAGCCTATAATGATAACCGGACGCCCATGTTATACCCATGTGAAATTTCAGCACAATCAGTACAATGGTGCTTGAGCATCAAACAAACAGATAGACAACACTTCATTTTTACTCTATTAGTAGCCACACTTACAGTAGGTTTTTTCAACGTTGCTTCGCTATCTGATGAGCTAGAGTGATGTTATATAACTTAACTGGTTTCCTGAAAAATAAGGAGTACAAGAGAAGAAGTCCGTCTCAATCCAATGAGTACTTTTTGAGTTAACTTGCAAAAACAAACAGGCAGAAAATCGAATGTACAAATTGATTAAGATATATAGATCACTTCCACTCTTCATCCATAACTTATAAATTAAGCAGTTAATAAGCCTTGCTTTGAAAATAAAATTAAACCCGCACCATGGTCACTAGGATAAAGGTGTCCGTTTCATTTTATTATGTTTACTGGTGGTAACAATATACATAAATTATATTCCCTTCCGAGTTATTCCCACTTTTACTCTTCTGGAGGAAGGCTAAGGAAGGTTGAATTTGGAGGAAATAAACCCATATTTGCATGGAGGGAAAGTGGAAAAAAATCTCATGACACTAAACTGGAATTGAGCTACAACATCCTTGTTAATATGAAAATAGAGAATACGAAGTTGGGACCTTTATCCATGTGCCAGCCCAGTGAGGTTTAAAATATACCTTACTGGTCTATTAATTGAAAAAATAACAACTTGGATACGGGAAACTAACCCAGAACCTTTGGCTTTGCACGCCAATGCTCTACCACTATGAGCCATGAGGACTGAGCTTGTGGATAAATATTACTTATCAGTTTGTGATGCACATGAATTAATAATACCTTACTTGTCTTTACCATATTAATGTGTGGGGGTGCACCACGTCCTATTTACCGTTCGGCCTATCCACATATTTACGTTATTGGGTTAAGGAGTAGAATGGTTTAATGTATATGAGATGTACCCACATTTGCATGTAAGGAGAGGAGAAAAAACTTAGGGAAGCGACCCTCAGTACCCCCGACCATCATCTTCAATCAAGTTTATTGCGAGAGTGACGCCTTAGAACAGCAGTTCCATGACTCGTGAGCCAAACTGCACAATGCAGAAAACTTATCAGGCCACAAAGAAAAATAAATATAAAGCGTTTAATTTCATTTTTATTTGCATAGAATCAGTATAATAACGCATATAATGATCAAACCAATATAATTAGTGAAATGACTGAGCCAATTTTTGGGCCACAATTTTTTCGGTGATGCAGATTAGCGTTAGTTCTTCTTTTCTTATTTATTTACAATTCATTGAAACTGGCGGGCCATAAAAAAAAAACAGGTCGTGGGCCATGGGTTGGACCACACTTCCTTAAGACCATGCAACCACCGAGTGGGTCATATTAGTGTATATATGCGGAAAGACTGTAGTGGTAGGGAGCCGCAATGTACGTAAAAATAAAAGCATTTGTAAGTGGAAAGGAGAAACAACTGATGTATTCATCAAAGAAACGTTGCAGATCATGCTATGACGTCACACCACGTCTGCAAACAACTATAAAATATATAGCAGCAAATGGCACCATGCTGTAGAAATACCTCTTTACTTGGATTAGCAGCTTGAGAACCAACCACCTTAATTAACATACTAACTTAACCTAACTCGACAAACATTTCATACTAAGCGCATAGCCGTAGTTCCGGGTGTTTATTAGCAGAGGAGAGGGTCGAGTTCTGAGGCAACAAACAACTTACTAGCCGCAATAGTGCGCATCATTTGATCTGGTTTTCCGGTGATAACGTCAGGTTTCAAACCCCGGACTCGTGTACTGAGGACGTTTATTCTAAATAGTTTCCCCACTCTCCTACCGTGAAAACGAAAGTTCCATCAAATTCCAAGAAGCTACATTTTCCTCGTCTGTGTTTTATTAATGTAATTAAGTGAGGACATACCGGATGGGTAGTAAGACATAATGCACGTTAAAAATAAGTATCAGCTTAAAGGTAAATAAAGACTGCAATTTGGACTTCCTGAAGGCACATGATACTGGTAAAGTAAGAAAAGAAAGTTTTAAAAACGATTTGAATATATTGTTAATGCAAGCTTAAAGTACTAAAAGCACACTTCCTTATTTATATTTCTAGTTTAGTGATAACACGTCTATGAGATCTTCTTAGGTTCCGAGTGCTAATGACAAAATATATTAAATGTTTAAATCAGGTTCGTCCTGCTATCCCTCTAGTAAGTATCTAGGTACTATGGCCGGGTGCGTATTATTAGACTTAATGCCATAGGTTGAGTTAGCTTGTAAGACCTTCTAGCCAATTAGTAAGTACTTTAAAGTGCAAGTACTGGGTGTGCTATATATAATAGGTGTACTGCTTTTGGTTAAGTTACTTTTTAAGTGATATTCTGGTATAGTTCATGTGCTTAGTAAGTGCACAATAATACCCACACACAAAAAAAAGCATTGAACCAACAACTTAAATTGTATTTTATTTTTTCCTCTTCCAATAATACGATACGAAAACCATATCCAAGAAAAATCCCCTTTTATTTATCGAGGAACCCTTTACAGCCTTAGGGTTCCACCCAAAACTCAAGAGTTCCTTGAAATGGGCCCCTCAATCCCGCCTTCTTCCCCCAACTCTCTCTTTCTATTTCTCTCAGAGGAATTTACATGTCGCCCAAGACGCAGGGGTTGACTTTATTCCTGCGTCCCTGTCGGTAAATTATGTAACTAACCTCTTTGCAGAGATAAGGTTCTCCTTTGGGCCTAACCCTCTTTTGCCCTTTCTTTCCCCGCGTTTTATATTGTGTATAAAAATATTCTGCCGAAATATTCGAAAAATACGGAGCGTGGTCTTACTTTACAAAATTGCTATGTTTCCCCCATCTCCCCGTTCAGCCAAGAAATGTTAGTAAATGTTGATACGTAGATATTATATGGTTATATCGATGCTACTTTTATTATATATTATGTAAAATACGCCTGCTCCACCTCACTACATCCTGTAGTTTCCAGCTATATAGTTTTGTTTTTCAGGATGTGATCACCCTCTTCTACTCCTAACAATACCTTATTCTTACTTCATTCATTTAAATTTAAAATCAAAACTTTATTTTCACAAAATCCTTATATAATGTACGCTCTGTTGTGAAACTATCTAGACCTATCAAAAACAGACGTGGCACTTGTTTAAAACACAAATCGGCCAGAATGAGGGAAATTTAGGGAGGACCCTAGGGGTAATAGTTTTCATCGCGACATTATACTGGGGTACTGGGGTAGGCTTAAGATGAATTTTAGCATATATATTTATTTCCCACACACCTTTTAAGTAGAGGGGGAGCCAGACCTATAAGCCACAACGCAACCTCTTCATGACGAATTCCCTACGCCCAGCAACGAGTTTACATTATCTCTCCAGGCGAATGCTGATGCAGTTGACCTACTCCAAATACCCACTCTACACCACATACTCAATATCCTGACCCCATAGCCATAAATTACCCGCGTTTCCTTTTATTCCTTTCAACTTACCTGTCGGTCTAGGGGTAAGGTGTCGGACCTACGTGCTGGGGGTCCGGGGTTCAGTCCTCGGTCCCGGCACAGATTTATCTGATGGCTAAACCCTTCCTTCATCCTCTGACAAGACGTGTATTAATCACAACTTGTGAATGTGGGGAATGCCAGGCCTTCACCATGGTTCGGATTCCACGTTAAATTGTAGGTCCTCCTTTTCATCTCTCAATCACCCTACCATTACACATTATTGTAAGTGAGTGTAACCCAAACGGGTAGTAACACGTGGGGATAATAATAATAATAACTTACCTTTTTCTCCATATTGACACACTAGTTTTTGAGACAGAATTCCTCTTTTGATCTTGTTCACGTTATTTTTGTCCAGTTTTTTTCCCAAACTCCAGACCCCATAACGGTGAATTACTCTTAACGACTCCATCAACCTGTACAGGTCTCGACTAGCATTCCACTCCCTTCCCCTGTAATCCCTGGCCTCATACCCTCCATCCTCTAATCCTCACTGCAACTAGAGATGGCGGCATAGAATTAAAAATAGAATTAAAATCTGATTAAAATAGAATTCAAGTAGGGGTCTAATATTAGACCTTATAGCATGATGTGGAACATCAAAATGGCTCCCTACCCCCCTCGTACGCAACCTATGCAGGTCCTTACATCAACCCTCAACCCCGGGTCCTATAGCCCTCATAGGCAAGGTCATAGGTTCTAAAATCTAGGGGGGGGGGTGGATTAATTTAATGTTGTTTATTTGATGGTAATAATGGAATCAAATATTTAAAATTAAATGGAAGTTATAATCTATTACACCTAAGACCTAATGGCACAAGATCTGAACTCTATAAGAACTAAACCTTATACTAACTAACTTTATAAGACTAACTTCACTGCTCCTAATTTTATAGCTCCTAACTTTACTAGACCTAAAAGCACTGGACCTAAAATTCATTTTTCATTGTTTACTTTAAAATATCCTTGACTTTTCAAACATGCAGTGGGCCTAAAAGTACAAGACCTAACTTCACTGGACCTAATTTTATAAGACCTAAAGTCATAGCTCCTAAACTTTGGGTCTTGTTAAATTAGGTCTACTGCATGTCATCCAATTTTTTCACTCAATATTATGATGGGTTTTGACGTTGTATGTGCTTCTTAATTTAAAAAAGAGAGTTTTGCCATTGTAATTTTTGTCACCTGGTCATCTATCTGTACCTGGGTTTAAAACCTAACCAATTTTGTGGATTTCATTCAACCTTGACATTTAAAGACGAAGTCGTGATTCTAATTCTAGCTCTAAAATTACGTGACTAATGGCTAAGTTTTAAAATAATAAAATGACTCTAAAAATTGTGGATTTTAAACGAGCATCTGAAAACTGCTTTACATGATAATTAATAAACTTGTATACATTTTTCTGATAAAAAGTTATTTAAAGATAGTTAGCTTATTTTTGAAAAATGTGTTCTAATCAATAATATACTATATGAGAAAGTTAATACAATTATGTCATATCTTTTATTTATTATGCTTTGAGGAACTTAATGAATTTAGTCAAGGCCGTAATTTTTATACAACTAAGGTTTTCTGTTCTGAAATTCCCAGGTGGAAGCACTTTATCTGTGTTTTATGCCTCCACAGGGTCCATAATGATGAATATATGTTCATGTATCACATCCCTTTCCAAAATCAATAATAGCAATATGCAATGCTAATAGTTTGATCCGTAGAATATGGATACAGTTCGGTTGGCTACAATCCTTTTTTCCCCCCCGCTTGTGACTAATGCCTGTTAGTATCGTTAAGCGGGGTCAGTAATTTATTGCCGGACATAGCATGAATGTGGAGCAGACATTGCCGGTGAGTGTTGAATAATTAGTCGCTAGATTAAACCACCACGCTGCTAACAGGCCGAATTGTGTGAAATCCGGGAGAAATAAAAGTGAATTGCTTAGTCACTTTAACGCGACGAGTTATCACGTGGTTCCAGTGTCGTTGGTCGACGTCGGTTACAGTGGCTATCCGTGCTAGTATCCAGTGATATCACTAGTAACAGTTGAAAACTAGATAAAAAAAAATATTTAAACAAAAAAAAAGTTAATTCATGCAATGTGAATGTATTCCAAACCCACGCCGGTCACGCTTTAAATGGGATGCCAAACAAAGGTTTCCACTAACGAGACTGGATACCAGAACTATTCGGAACTTTGGACTGTCCATGCACGACATTTAGCCGTGTTCATTGAGAGCGCGAGAAAAATAGAGAAAAACATATTAAATGTAGTTACGTTTGGCAGCAAAAAGTTTGACTAAAGCTTGATTCATACACGTTCGACGAAAATAGAAAGCAGAATCTGCCTCAATGGCGCAACAATTTACAAGCTGTATGTTGACCCATGATGCATTGCAATGCTAACTTAAAACAGCTGATTATCAACCTATTTTATTTTCTAGGGGATAAACATATATTTTAGGTAATTCTCCCGACGGATGTTTTCAAATTACAATGCTGTGTCATGGCGCAATCCAATAAATTGATGCACGGACTTTACATTAACGGGTTATTTCAAATCTCCTCACAACGGCAAACGAAGCTGTCTGCTATCTTCTGGCTGTAGAGCGCATGCGTTCTCAAATGCGCACGCGTTCTGATTTGAGATTTTTGTTCTGAGATTTTATTCGTTCTCCTGTTCCGAACTTATCAGCCAGAGCGGACGAAGTAGAGATTAATTGAAATTTGAGGAACAGCTCGCGCCGATTAGGCGGAAATCTTGTGATTGGCTTAGAGCTCGTCACGTGACCCGGTTTTTGTTCTGCGCTAGTTTTTCGGCCAACGTGTGAATCCACAGTAAGCCACTGAGCACAATAAAGACATGACCTATGGATATGTATTTTCCGTTCATATTGATTTATTTATTTTTACAATCAATCTCATCTGGTTTGGTTTATCGAAGATGAAAAGGTAGATATATACAAAGTTATATATTGATATAATCAGTTGGCTCATAAAGTGTTTGATAAATGACCGTGATAATAATAGTAGCAATTACTTCATTATCAGTTAACCTGCCACTTGGTCTAGTGGTAAGCGCCACTAGCAACTTATCTAAAGGTCCCGGGTTCAATTCCCGGTGGTACCATATGTTTTCTTCCCGAAAGGAGAACTGTCCCTTCCTGTGGCCACTATAGTCTAGTTAATTAGGTTTAATTTAGGTTTAAGATTCCCACTGGCTCCACAACTCCATAATCACTATCACCAAGTAATCTTATTGCAGGAATAACCTCCAAGGTATACCCTGTGCCGGTTAAGAGTCAACATACAAGGATACCGAACTAAGCACTGCATATCCCACGGTCAAATATGTCACACGATAAAACATGTTTATTTTAATTCCAATTTATTTGATTGGCATGCTCAGCTTTGTCCCGAGACGTTTTTTCAACATTGTTGTTTTCTCGTCCTACCTCTATGCTCATGCTAGTGCATCTCTTTAAAATTAGCCTTCCCTACATTATATCATAAGATAAGTCTATATTGTATACAGCCTGAACTGATAGTAATACATGTGGGACTAAATACTTTTTAAAATTGGATTTTTTTTATATTTCAATTATACTCAGAAGATTAATTATTTTGTGCTGTTGCAATAGACTAGACTGCTGACTACGGGAAGATTGTGGTTCGATCCTGGTCGGGTGTACTGAGGGTGAGTCTTCTTTAATGGTTTCCCACTCTTTCTCCATACAAATGTGGGTGCACTTCTTCTAAATTCAGCCTTCATCATCTCTAACCCCTTAACATAATTAGTACATAAGCGTATAGCTCAAATGGGTAGTAAGACGCGCGGTTGTGTATATATATATATATATATAGTGGCGCATAGGAACTTTGATAATCCACTTTCCGTGTGTATCTTCTACTTTTTGTTTTTATTATTTTTACTTTAACATTAAAACAATTGAGAGCTTCTACAAGTGTTCGCTTTCTTCAATCTGCATACATTTGTTAAATAATAATACTTCATTCTCTCTTCAAAATATAAATATTCATAAAGACATTTTGTATATTTGTTGGCGTCTTTCTCGAAAAATATACTTAAATAAACAAACAAAACTTAATTGTGCTGTGTGAATTCATTTGGAATTTTATTAACAAGCTTGGCGAGGTTTGTTGGATGGTTAAAAATGGGCTTACTACTTCTAGACTGCGCCTGACTGTTGTTATTGCCTCTGCGCTGGATACAACAAAATATATCTTTCGATTGCCATGACGTCACTTGAAACCAAAATGTTTGGTCCTACTGGTTATAGATTTTTATGCACAGTCTAGTAGTAATAATATCAACATCTCAGCCAGGTTTACTGAAGTTGGTTTTCTACTCATTCTCCACGCATATTAGAGAACATTAACTCTAAATTCTACCTTTCTCGTCTATAACTCATTGCTGTAAGATATTCGGGAGAATCGAATGAGTATTAAGACGCGGTGGAAAAAAAACTTAAGATATTACCGCAGACTAATCGTAATAACGTAAAAACCCGCCTCGGTGGCGTAGTTGGCAAACGCGCTTGTCGTGTTGAGCTCGACTGCTGAGGACGGGGAGATCGAGGTTCGAATCTCGGTCGGGTGAACTGGGGGTGGTTTTTCCGAAATGTTTTTCCACTCTCCCTCCACGCAAATGCGGGTTCACTTCCTCTAATTGAACCTTCCCAATTCCTAATCCATTAGAGTAATTAGTACTTAAAGCGTATAACCCGAACGGGTAGTAAGACGTGGTGCTAAATATAAAAATAACGTAAAAAAACACTCAGCTATGGGACTAAACTGCAAATTTTCATAAACAAATAGAAAGAGAAATCAAAGTAAAAAGAGGAAAATAGCTGTCGGATGGGTGAGACGGAGTAATGCATGCGGTTCATTCACATTCACATAACACTATATCATGAACTCGAAAGTAGTCTCCCCCTTACACCTCCCGTACCGTTACAATGTTTTCATTGGATCGTAAATACAGTTGCAGTATTCGCTTAATTTGTGAGTTTTAGTAGTACTCCCTCACTAACCCTCCCCGCTAGTCTCCTCTCGAATGTTTCATGAGCTGTTTGAACTATATCTTTTACAAACAGGGCTAAGCTTACGTTTGATTTGGTGACAAATAAACTACAAACTGATAATACCTTCTCCCTCCATTTGTTGACATTATAATGGATGAACTTGAATAATGTCCATCTAGTCACGGAATGACACAAGGGGGTGCCAAATTGGGTTAAAAAGTGCTAGCTGGTTTAACGATTACTTTAAACCCACTCCGGTGGGCACGCAGTATAAATATCAAGCTCATTTGGTCTGGTTTGTTGGTGATGGAGAGGTCGGGGTTGGAATCCCGGTCGGGTTTAGTGGTTGTACACATTACCTCTGTTAAAATGCGGATGGATTTTCTTTCAATTATGTCGTTCTCCCTCGTTCCCAACTATCGTAATTAACATATAATATACTAGTAAACTGAACGGATAATGAGTTAGACGTTGTGACAAACGATTACGTTCAATTAAAGGTTTTGTTTTTCTTTGGTGACATAATGGTCTAGGGGTAAGGTGTCAGACTTCTGTGCTGCGGGTCAGGGGTTCAATATATGGTCCCGGAACAGATATATCTGATTGCCTTCACCTCTGACAAGACGTGTATTAATCAAAACTTGTGAATGTGGGGAATGACAGGCCTCCACCGTGGTTCGGATTTCACGTTAAACTGTAGGTCCTCCATTTCATCTTCACAATCACCCTACCATTACACATTAGCGTAAGTGCGTATACCCCGAACGGGTAGTAAGACGCGGTGCTAATAATAATAATGTTTTTCTTTGCCTAGCGTCTCACAACCCGTCCGAGCTATCCGCATATTTACACTAACGGTCTAAGTATGATGGAGTTCCAACTTCGGTAGAGGTGTGCTTGCATTTGCGTGGGTGTTGATTTAAAAATAAAATAAATTCCATTTATACACCCGACCAGGATTCGAATCAGACCAGAGGAGACTATCGCCTTTGTCCATACACTAATCGGTGCGGGTAAGATCTTGGTTACCCGCCTCAGTGGCGTAGTTGGCTAAAGGGCTAGATTCGTGCTAAGCCAGATTGCCGAGGACGGGGAGATCGAAATTCTAATCTTGGTCGGTAAACTGGAACGTGGTTTTTCCTAAATGGTTTTCCACTCTCCCTCCACGAGAATGTGGGATCACTTCCTCTAAATTAAACCTTCCCAATTTATAATCCATTAGCGTAATTAGTAACTAAGCGTATAACCCGAACGGGTTGTAAGACGCGGTGCTAAATAAATAATCTATAGTAATAAAAGGAAGTATTTGTCTGTTTGTTTGTGTGCGAGGCCAAGCCAAATCTACGACACGCATAGATTTGAAATTTTTAGCATAGGTGGACGGAAGGGGGTCCGAATGCGCCTCGAAGCCGGATTTTTAAATTTTTTAATCAACTTTTTAACTAGGCTATTTTTTAACAAATTTTTGAAGAAAATATTGTTAGTCTGATAATTAAATTCTCATGGCAAATTAGGCATCTGGTGAGGGGGTTGAGGGTGGTGCTTATATAATACTTATACCACAGTTGGTCACGGGCAGCGCCGTGCGGGATTGCTGGTAAATAAATAACTAAATAACACCATGGTTACTTACTGCTTAGTTTTAGGGGTAGTTATGAGAAAATTTGAATAGAGAATGACTGGGTAAAGCCCAGAGACGAATGAGGAAAAACAATTCCAGTGCACCCAGTTGATATTCAAACAGCTATCTGTCATCGGTAATCCATTATGTTGCGCACTGGCAGTAAAATGTATCAAAAAATTCTCCATTAATCCTTTTAAATTCATGTTATTACTTCCCTTACTTCTCTTCTCGTGTCAAGCTGTGGATAAAAGTACATCATTTTGGATCGTTCTGTATAGTCTACATCACTTTATGTGCGGAGGAGGGAACAGACAGTCCACTAATCCCAACACATAATAAAACACGTTGTTAAGGGCCATGTAAACTTCAATTAAAATGAAGCAGTTCGATAGAGCTTTTATCAAACACATTCAAAACAGCGCTTGTTACTAAGCCCACGCCAATGGACATGAGGACCAAGACGTCGCTCTCGGCCAGTCTGGTTTCCCGGTGATGGGGAGATTGGGATTCAAATTGTCGATCGGTATACCAAGTTTTCGTAAGTGCATTCATCCTCTCCCTATCTCCACACAAATGCGAGTACACTTCCTATAAATTCTATCTTATTCACCATTACCTGCAATAGTGTAAATATTCTGATCAGCCAGCAGTGGTAGTAAAAAGTGGCGCGAAAAACAAATTATAATGTTTTTCAAAGGGTTAGAGCAAGGGTTCTCAAAAAAAGGGTATTGCGAAAATATGAGGATATGTATAGCCAATTTCCCTATTATTATTTCACCTAAAAAAAATTGTCTTAGCTAAAATTAATTTTGTGTTTCTACATTAAGATTTGTAATCATAAAAAATATTTTTATGTTTTGATTTCGTCCTCTTAAGGGTTTTCTTAATTCATGACATCTACAGTAGCCCCATGGCTTCTTTGGTGCTGACTGACAGCTTACAGCTGACAGTTG
This sequence comes from Timema californicum, assembly GCA_902141385.1. Taxonomy (NCBI): domain Eukaryota; kingdom Metazoa; phylum Arthropoda; class Insecta; order Phasmatodea; family Timematidae; genus Timema; species Timema californicum. Next base: position 190,790 of record CABFOW010000354.1, on the reverse strand, counting down.
ACAGCTTTAAAAAGTTACCAGACCAAATTACGTATCCCTACGCCGACCCAGATGATCTGCAAAAATATGTGTTTAGCAACTGTCACTGTTGACAGTCAAAATTTAGGTACATACTTAAATGTTGACTGTCAGAAGTCAGCTGTGAGCTGTCAGTGAGCACCAAAGAAACCATGGAGCTACTGTAGTCACATGGACGTTTCATACCACAAATTTGATGTATTTAACGTGCATTTTATATTTAGATTCTTTTATTTATTTAGCACTGCGTTTTACTACCCGTTCGGGTTATACGCTTACGTACTAATTACTCTAATGGGTTAGTAATTGGGAAGGTTGAATTTAGAGGAAGTTAACCCGCATTTGCGTGGAGGGAGAGTGGAAAACCATTTAGAAACACCCCCTGGCCCCCCAGTTCACCCGACCGAGATTCGAACCTCAATCTCTCCGTCCTCAGCAGTCGAGCTCAACACGACAAGCGCGTTAGCCAACTACGCCACCGGGGCAGGTTGCATTCCATAAACTGATTATATCAGCATACAAGAGTTTCTATGAGTGAGGGCGAAAGGGCCTACCAATTTTGCCGGTAAACGTATTTTCACATACATTCCAGGGTTCTTTTACATGCCACAATTGACATGAGATTGGTGGCTCTACTTACTCTCCGAAGGAAATTGTGCTACGGGGTTTTATCATTAAAAATATGTATCGACCCCTGCTGGGTTAGAACCCACGTATACCGGGTCCTGAGGCGAGCACTTTACTCCAAGACCACCGAGGTCATTTCAAGGGTTCCCCAAAATATATGATATGTGTCAAAGGGTGCCACCCTGGTAAAAATATTGATGAATACTAGACTAAAAAAACCTAATTCAGACCCAGAGCAATCTGGTTTCTATCCCAGGCAAAGGTCGGTTTTGATACCATGGAACAATGTGAATTTGTGCTGATTCCAAATTGTCTTGGCTCTCACCACACACGTTGCACTTGATTCATCATCATAATTATTCAAACAGATGCCGTTATTCAGCCTGGAAAAAAGGAGAAACGGAGGTTTTCTATGGGCTGGGACCTTTGTTATTTCAAAAAATACATCGTTATCAATTTAGTGATGAGAAGAAACAACATTTTTTCTGAGCTGGGAACCAAACTTCTTATCTCAAATAGACGACGTTATCCATCCGAAGGCGAGTCCGATCTTAAAGCTTGTCCATGGAGTCAAGCCATCGATTCTGATTCCCTGTCAAAAAAAAAATGTCTCCCCACGATCAAGATAGTTTCATTGCAATCTGTATCGTGCGATCCAGATTGGATGGCTCCGTGGGATTTGACTCGAGTGTGAATGGTCAGCATTAACATAATTGATTATATATATATATATATATAATAAATAGGTTTAATTACGTTATCTCTTTTTTTTAACATGACTCTTCGAAAAAATAATATGGAGGAAAGGTTTACTTTTTCACATTGGTTAGAATTTTTTCTTAGCGCCGCGTTTTACTACTTGTGCAGATTACACTATTATATACTAATTATGCTGATGAGTTAGGGATAAAGAGGTTCAAATTTAGAGGAAGTGTACCCACATTTACGTGGTGGAAGAGTGGAAAACAATTTTGGAAAATCCACCCTGAGTACACCCGACTGGGATTCAAACCTCTCTTAGACTTGTTCTTTAATTCCGATTTTGTTCACATGCTCAGTAGTGTGGCTGTTAGATTTCCCCTATAATTATTTTTGGCTAATCCAATACTTATTTCGGATTTGAAGATTAGTTGTATATGTGTGTTTATTGAATTGAACAAATAATTTATGTTGCATTTATGTGTTTTTTGATATCTATAAAGTAACCGTAAATGGTAAAACAGACCAGATGATACTCAGGCCTTTACCACGTGTATAACAGTACAGGCTAGGTAAAGTTAGTTTGTAATTTAAGTAATTTATATAATATTTTGTTTTATACCAATGTGTTATGCTGGGAAAGCGATTAAAATTACATTTGTTTAAAACACGATTACATTAACACAAGACTTGAAAACTAATTTAACCTAGGATATAATTGTATTGGGATTTAATCACAATTCTAGAAGACACTAGTTTGATTCCGGCTTTTGGTGACAAAGATATTAATTTACTATCTGTATGCGTGATTATCCTACTATCTATTCAGTAAATATCTATGGCTAGTTGTGTAGTATTAGACTAAATGTCCTTGGCTAAAGTGGAAGTGTAGGGGATACGAGAAAAGGTAAGTGTTTTTGCAGTTTTTATAGCACTATTATTATTATTATTAGCACCGGGTCTCACTACCCGTTCGGGTTATACGCATTTACGCTTAATGTGTAATGGTAGGGTGATTGTGAGATGAAATGGAGGACCTACAGTTTAACGTGAAATCCGAACCACTGTGGAGGCCTGTCATTCCCCACATTCACAAGTTGTGATTAATACATGTCTTGTTATAGGTGAAGGAAGGGTTTGGTAATCAGATAAATCTGTGCTGGGACCGAGGATTGAACTTCGGACCCCCAGCACAAAAGTCTCACACCTTGCCCCTAGATCACTAGGTCACCCTTTTTATAGCAAATTATTATTTTATATTATTTTACCAAAATAGAAAAATATTGCTCTAGTAGAAACATAGAGTCTAATTTTCTTCACATAGTGATATCAACAATTCTTGAATATTTATCATGAGAATTTTCACATTTGATGAGAAACTTTTTAAATGAAAAAGTTGTCATTAAATTATAGGACATGCTTGATGTATATTCAAGAACTGTTGAGGTTACCACGTGAAGAAAATTAAACTCTATGTTTCTATTGGAGCAATATTTGATTTATTTTTACCAAAAAAGCTTTTCTATAAAAAGGGAAAAAAAACACTTATCATTCCTCGCGTCCCCTACACCCCCGTCTTAAGTTAGTTTGGGATAAGACCGCAACTCCATGCAGTCTGATTTTACGGCAACAGAAAGGTGGGGTTAAAATTACAGCCGAAAGTAATTAGAGTATAGTTTTATTGTATTCCCCTCTCCCTCCGCACAATTTTAAGTATATTTCCTATACTCTATATTATATTGGTGTCAATTTGTAGATTGTTCAGATGGATGCACATATGAGAGGTTTGTAAGTTGTGGTATAGTTTGTGTTCTAGAAATGTTTTTTTTTACATGAAGTTAGCGCTTCTGACCACTTGGTCAGGGGCTGGACTTATTATAGAGGTTTGGCACTTAGAAAATTTGCCTACACGAGACACTTTAAAAGCGGGCTGCGCTTGGAATGTAGCCAATACGCTGTGAATTTATGTAAGACCATTGCATAACTTTAAAAAAAAATAAAAAAAAGATCTCTCCAAGTCGTTATACGTCTAGTATTTGCTCACACACCACTAAGGTATGTGCCCATGAAATATTTGACTAACTTGGAACGTACGAGCATAAAGGAGGTTTTTACGGCCGGCTGGTCAAAATCCACGTTCAATGAAATATGATACGGACGACTCTGATAACGGACCTTCCAGCCACTACCTTTTTCATCCTTATTTTCTGCTGCATTGTATATTTATTTAGCACCGCGTCTTACTACCCATTCGGGTTATACGCATTACGTACCAATTACGCTAATGTATTAGGAATTGGGAAGGTTGAATTAGAGGAAGTGAACCCGCATTTGAGTGGAAAACCATTTAGGAAAAACTACCCCCAGTTCACCCGACCGAGATTTGAACCTTGATCTCCCCGTCCTCGGCAGTCAAGCTCAACACGACAAGCGCGTTAGCCAACTACGCCACCGAGGCGGGTTGCATTGTATTAATAAATATTATCTGTAAGACACTGATCGAAACTTGTTCAAATGGATACTATGTAGCTTTATGAACCACCATAACTATAGTAGGATTATTTTATAAAGAATACTATCTTACAACTACAAAAGTTAATAAAACAATTTTAATATATTCATACGTCAACTAATATTATCTACATTTGATAGATATTATCAATGCATTTAAAATAGTATTAATCTTCTATTAAAATGTTAGCAACGTTTACCAAAAAATAGTATGTGCTGTACTTTCTTAATTAGGCCTACTGTTCTTCCTACCAATATCAGGGTAAGTATAACTTTATCCTAGCCTATAGCCCATTCTTAGCTTTCCACCCATAGTTTGAGCTATCGCTGTCATAACGAGATAGCTGTACTACTATGATTATTTTGTGTATGTGTGTATATATATATAAATCCTTACTACCCATCCGAGATATCTACATATTTACACTAATAAGGTAGGTACGAGTAAGGTAGAATTTAAAGCGTGTCTATCCGCATTTTCGTGGATATAGAATATGAAAACCCGTTTAATAATAACGATTCTCACTACACCCATCCGAGATTCGTGTCCTAGCACCATCGTCACTAGTAAGCCAGACAGAACGAGGTTGACTCTTAGCTCACGTATACACAGGTGAGGATTATAGTGCATTAAAAACAATATTGTCTTGTCTGGTTTGCTGATGATGGAAGGGGGGATGGAGAGGGGTAGTTTAGAGATTAAATCCCCTAAAAGGGTGTACCGATGTGTTATTTCCTAAATGATTTTTCATCGTAAATATGGGTACATCTTCTCCAAATTATATCTTTCTCATCACCATTCCATCAGTGTAATTGAGGGTGATTCCCAGACGGGTAATGATCTGCAGAGCACTCTGGTCCACGGTCTCTCAAACTGTGAGGCACGAGGTGGTTTCTGGTGAAGTGCTGGCTCGGAAGCAAAGCAATTTTAAATAATCTGACAAGTTTGTTTGTTTGTCGAGAGCTTTGCGCGATATCTACCACACTCAAAGGTCTGTAAATTTAAAAATTTAGGTGACCTGGTGGTCTAGTGATAAGGTGACAGACTTCTGTGCTGGGGGTCCAAGTTTCAATCCTCGGTCCCGGCGGAGATTTACCTGATTGCCAAACCCTTCCTTCACCTCTGACAAGACGTGTATTAATCACAACTTGTGAATGTGTGGAATGCTAGGCCTCCACCGTGGTTCGGATCCCACGTTAAACTGTAGGTCCTCCATTTTATATAACAACCACTCTACCATTACACATTAGCGTAGGTGTATATAACCCAAACGGGTAGTAAGACGCGGTGCTAATAATAATAGTTTAAAAATTGATAGCTCCTGTGCATGAACGTGTGCACATCGTGGCAGGAACTTTAAAATGTATTAAAAACCTGGTCGGAAGCAAACAAGCCGCGGGCATCGCAGGGCTTAAAGGCACTAACTTTAAAGTTACTTTCCACGTACTATTTTTAAACTAATACTTTTTCCCCCCAGGCAAAGACCGATACCACTTTAACTAGACAGAATATTTAGTAATTAATGAAATAATGCGTGGTCGAATAGTCTAAGACATCGCGTCATTCTCTTGTTAGACTGGCATACTTAAGACAGAAATAAGTGTTCGAATCCCGGTTGGGTATACTAAGGGTGTTTTTTTCTAAATGTTATTTCACTCTCCTTACCTCTAAAATGCTTCCTTTCTCATCCTACCCCATTAAATTGATCATATATGAGTATAATCTGAACACTTAGTAAGAAGCGGCGATAAAAAAAATGTTGCATGCTTTCGTTTTAATTTAAAGTTTTTTTTTTCTTATTAAAGTGAGGTTTAATAAATTACTTTAAATTTTAAAGTGCGACAGAGAGTTTTAGAGCCCCTGCTATTGTCGTCCACATCCGGCCAAATTTAGACAACTCTCGCCGTTCCGGAGTGTGAATGGGGTACCAGCATCATGAAGAAAGATATGAGCTATGATATCATACACGTCATGTAACCACTAACACACAAGACAAGCTGCGCTGTGAGAGGAGGAATCGCTCGACATGTGTGGAGGGTTGCCAGCTCCGTGATGGTGACGAGAGGGGATGATGCGTCCACATCCGGTAGCAATAAAACACATCAGGCCAACTAGGTCACTTCGAGACACTACGTCTTATTACCCGTTCGGGTCATACGCTTATGTACTAAATTACGTTATGGTTTTAAGAATTAGTAAGGTTTTATTTAGAGTAAGTACGCCCGCATTTGCGGGGGGCCAAGAGTGGAAAACTACTTTGAAAAAACTACCCTCAATTCATAAGATTTAGATTCGAACCTCAATCTCCCCGTCATCAGCTGTCTAGTCTACTGCGAGAGTAGCGCGTTAGACCACGCGACCACCGAAGCAGATCCGTTATACAAACACTCGATAGTTTTCTTTCATGCTTTTGGGCGAGAGATGATTTGTTTTACTAAGATATTTCTTTTCACCTCGTCTTACTACCTGCCCGTACCATCCACATTTTAATAACACTAAGAGGGTGAATATGAAGCAGGTATAATTTGAGAGAAAACGTACCCAAATTTGTGTGGCTGAGTGAGGGAGAACCGACTAAAAAGACACATCCCCAATAAACAGACCAGGGACTCCCTGAAACCGATAAATCTAACTAGACGAGCCAGGTTTTTATTCCGCGTACCCACCGATGTGGGGGCTGAGGTTATTTAACTGATACTTGCTGGACCAATAATGACCATTGTAGCACACGACTTATAATAAGCTAACTTAACTCTAGAACAATCCGTACAGATGTACACGCAAACAAAGGCTTTAGTATCGTCTTGTCTGGTTAGTTATTAGTCGGGAACAGTGTTTTTGTCCTAAATTAATTTGAAGTATTAAGCTGAAATTCAAACTAGTTAAAATAATAATAACTGTGTTTTATATTGAATAGATAAATAAATGTATAACTAATATTAGCTATATGTTAGAGCAACCATGATGACTAATTGATAAATTTGGTAAAGGCTTGATAATGAAGATACACGGGAAAAAGTTGGGGTACAAAGAGTACATAAGGTAGTAGAGTAAGCAAGACGGAGATGGCATGGTCATGTAATGAGGATGGAAAAAGAGAGAATGCCGAAGAAAATGTTGGTAATGAATTATGTAGGAAAAGGACCATAAGGGAGGCCAAGAAAGAGTTAAGAGGAGCAGATAACAAAATGTGTTTAAGTGAGAGGAGAAGAACGGAGAAAATTGAAGGAGGAATAGTGATTGACTAATAGAGGAAGATGGAGGTATTCTACTAAACTGGCCTGGCCACAGGCTGGAAACAGTTGATGACGATGATGATTTTCGTAGATATGTTTGATTTAACACTCTTTGGGTGCATAAAACTATAGAACAAGACGTGATTACAATAAAATGTTAATGTTTCCAAGAAAATATTATGTGAAAGAATTATTAATTGTACAATATTTTGTTAGTTTATTAAAAGTTTACATTAATCCCTACCTCTGGATTGCCCAAACGGGTATTGAATAAAAATGTGAGATGGAAAATTTTGTTTTGTTTTTCCCAAAATTATTCTCAACAATTAAAATGAACATTAAATGAATACACTCGAAATATACCAAGTTTTAAAATTGACACTCCACTTTAGTTCAATTTAAGACGTTAACACCAGAAACATTATCAAAAAAGTTGCATTAACAGCTACTTAAGTTATCTTCTCACATTCACGTGTCGACTACAGAGCTTGGTGGTTGAATGCGTTACAACCATCAGGGTTCCCCAGACTGCTGTGTACCAGATATGTTAATACTTCATTATTATAATCAAAGCCTTTACGAATAAATACCCTTCCCCGGTTTATTTTTAGCACCGCTTCTTAATGACCGTTCGGGTTTTACGCTGCACGCATATGAACTAATTACACTTATGTGTTAGAGATAAAGAAGGCTAAATTAAGAGGAAGTGTACCCACATTTGCGTGAAAAGAGAGTGGGAAAACATTTGAGGAAAATACTCAGTATACTGGGATTCGAATCCCGCTCTCCCTGTCATCAACAGCCCAGTCTAACTCAAGAGTCACGGCTTAAGGCCCCGACACAGACTCCGTATCCGTAGGTCCATGATTCGTAGCCCATGGTCCGTAGTCCGTAAGAAATCGATGCCCCAATATCATATTGCTCTGGCCACAGAGTCCTTACTCCGTAGAAGTTGCCCAACTTAACTTTTTACGGACTAGTTTATACGGACTACCCAATCACAGCCGAGTAAATATGTGCATGCGCATTGAAATAAAAGAACGAATTGCATTGAGAGGATACGTCGCTATGGAAACATATACAAAATGAAAATATGGTTACACGGGGAGCTATTTCAGAAACATTTTTATAAAAATCTAAACACCCCGGGAAGAGCGGCTTCTAGGAAAATGTATTCTGAGAAATACCAAGTTCTCGGCTTTGCTTTTGTAGAGTCAACAGCCCTATTATTAAAAATATTAAAAGTCCTTGTTTTTTTTTCACCCAAAATATTACATCCGTTTTGCATTTTCAGGTCATTGCAAATACTTATTTATTTTAAGTTTGATAGTAAAAATCGAGTTATAAATATATGTCTTGTGATTGTACTTTACCTAGATTTTAGTATATACTGTAAGTCTTCTCAACAAAGTTGATTTTAGGTTCTTTAATTCTTATATTATGATCAGCTGACTGCTTGACGCTAGCTCCTTGCTATTTTCTTACGATGTTTTTGATTGGACGAAGTCTCTTACTATCTCATTGTTTGAAACGGTCACGTGATTACAGATATTGACTCTGTAATCGCGAGTAGGATTTCTTATAGACCAGGGACATGGACCACGGATATAGAATCTGTGTCAGGAACTTTAGACTATGCGGCTACTGAAGGAGCTAGTATTATAGTATCCTAGTGGATTGGCTGAGGCTAGGAAGCGGCTCAAATGTGACCATTCGTGTGAAATTATGACGTTTTGTTGCGTGACGCTGTGGTTTAAAAATGACTCGCGTAAAAGAACACTAATTGTGCGAGCCATAATCATAGAATCATGATTAATGTGAAAGAATTTTTTGGAAGTCAATGATTATGAATGAGAATGATCACATTTTAAATTTATCAATGATCACTAATCAATCAAATATGTTCGAACCTTTTTTTAATGCAGCTAATTAAAATTTAATTTCAACTAACCTTTTTTTTATCCTAACGCGTCCCACGAGCTATTTTGGTTATATGTATATGTAATAATCACCCTCATGTGTTATATATAACGAAGTATACCTGCCTTTGTGTGGAAGGATAATATAAAACCATTTAGGATAAACTCTTCTCAGTAAACTTGTCTGGGATTCAAACTCCCACTTACCCATAATCGTCAGTCCAGTCCATTGTGAGTGAGAGTGACGACATAGACCATTCGACTACAGAAGCAGATATTAAATTAAATTAAATTCACACCTTCACTTATTGACAATTCGTGACAAACATATTATTCAGGAAGAAATTAGTTCATGTCTTTGTTTTAATATAGATTTTTTTTTACCACTGCGTCTTACTACCCGTTCGGGTTGTATGCTAATGTAGAGAATTAAGCAGTTTTTAAGCTATCCATTCCTATTGTCCACACAATATTTTTTGTTTATTTCGGAGCCGTTTTTTATAGGTCTTAACGTTTAGCCACAAGAGACCTAAAAAAAAAGGTCCGCACCGACTCTAAAGTTGCTCCACCATTTTGAATTTTGGGGGGGGGGGTTAAAAATTAAAAATTTTAACTTTTTGGAATTTTCCCGTCGGTTATAAGCTATAAGATATAAGTTTGCCAAATTTCAAGTTTCTATCTCCTCTGAAAGTGGGTAAACATTAATGTCGGGGAGTGAGTCAGCCATGTGGTTTTATAGTAGTATAATAATAATTGTAAGGAATCCTCCAGTAACCACGTAGCGCTGTTGATAGGGAGAGAGGGGCCAGCTCCAATGTCTAAATGATGTTACACGAGGGAGATGGAGTAAATCACAGTGTTACGTAACACAGATCTTTTAATTTAGTTCTATATTGAAAAAATAACAATTTTATTGTTCATGTTTTCACCGTTATCAAACATATTTATATTTAACTTCCAATCACGAGTAGTATTAAATCTGAGTCCCTTTTTTAGTGTCACAAAAGATTCCTTATGGAACAATGGCATTCCCTCTTCATTTTAAAAGCTACGTGTCACAGATGGTAGGGGTGAACTATAATGTCTTAATGGAGTTATATGGGTGGAGGGGGATAAATAATCGTAAGGGGAAAAAAGTTACGTGGTTTATTTATTTATGACTCCGTAAGTCCTTTATGTAGTTCAATAGTTCACGACCTAGAAACATAGAAACGAACTGCTCATTTCAGTGAACTGAATGACTTTGAACAGCAGTAGAAATTAGTTCTTCCCAACTTCATCCGGTATTAGAGCTGCGTAATCAGAAGTTAGGACCGATGAGGGACGTCTCAGACTAGAGGTTGGGTTAGTGTTTGGAAAGGGGAAATGACGTTGAAGAGAATTTGGGGGTAGGAGGGCGTAGGTTGACATGTTCTGAAGGAACCCTCCACCCCCATCATGCCCTTCTGCCATGACCTTATGTTGCAGAGTTGGAGTGAAACTTATCTTCCTCTCAACCCTTCCACACCCACCCTCTTGGTACTGTAATATAGCTTCACTCTATTCGAGAGTATTCCACCCTCACTTCTGGGTTAAATGGGGCTTTTCTCCTCGGGCTATGTTTACAAAACCTTCCCCTTCTTTCGGTTTTTTTAAAGTGTACCTTACATGCGGGTCAAAAGCAGTGAACCAAAGTTCAATCCATCCCTTTTAGCACCGCGCCTTACTACCTGTTTGGAGTATACACTTATTTACTAGTTACGGTAATGGCTTGGTAATAAGAAAGGTTGAATTAAGAGGAAATGTACCCGCATTTGCGTGTAGGTAAAGTGGAAACCCGGTGAGGGAAAACATACTCAATACACTGGACCTGGATAAAACTCTGATCTCCCAACATCTGCAATCTAGTATTTTTATGATAATAGCACCTTAGACCATGTGTGCCATCAAAGCGGGTGCTAGTGTAATTGATAACAAGTTTAGGGAACATTATCTCGATTTTGAGTGGGATATCATTGTTTATTTGTTATATTTAGCGAGCATAGTTTGAACCAACTGATTATATCACCGTATGACTTACAAACTTACTTGATTTTAGAACCGATATAAAACTTATCCTACCCGGCCTCAATTTCAACAATGATAGACAGTTTGGATGCACTTGGAATCGAACCCGGGATCCTACCCACTGGTACGGGTTTATGTTATGTGCATGGACATCGGAACTTTGTGTCTGTTCTACAAAACAATTATTATTAGAGACACGTCAGACTCGAGTATTTGATAAGAAATATTAAGTCATACAAACAAAGTATGATTTTGATAAAGCTTTGTCTATGTTACTGGTCACGAGAATCATAAGTAAAGCCTGTGTAAATATATATATAAACTCTGCCCCCTCTCCCCTGGAAGAGAACAGGGGGTGGGAAGATAATTTACTCATACCCCTACTAGTTCAGTTGCGTGGTGTTGTGTTTGTGAAAACATTTACTATAATCTGATTTTGGTAGGGAGAACAATTTTACAAAATGCAAACAAAAATTTTATGTGGTCAATATTGATAGCATTCTACTTTATTTATGTTTTTGATATCATACATCAAAAGAGATATAAATCATATTACTTGATATATGAATATATAAAAGTATTTTTACTATCGTTTGTGACTTGTCATTTACTGTTCTTTCTACCAGAACCTTATTAAGTTACGGGTTTGTCCTGATAATAAAATTATACCCAGGCTCTAGGGTTGAGTGGTTAGTAAAGTAATTTTCCACATGTCATGAATTATATACATATAATTATTAAATTAGTCCTTTACTAAGATACTCGAATTAGTGGGCACACTAAATGTAAAGCTCATATAGTCTGGTTTGCCAGTGATATGAAGGTCGGAGCTTGAAACCCGAATGTATGAACTGAAGATTATTATTTTTTATAAATTTTTTCCCACTCTTCCTTCACGTGAATATAGGTACATTTCCTTTACTTCCCAACCTACCTCAACGCAAATGCGGGTAGGCTTCCTTCTTCTAAATATAAACTAAATATGAACGAAAAATTTAATAGACGACTATGAGCCCACCTTAAGCATATGAAAGTGAGACAGAATGTCATCAAGAGTAAACTTATCTTCATGTTGTCTGAAAACTCGTCTTACTTTGAACTAGATATCTGTAGATCCCCTTTCAGCCATCCCTTCTGAGCCATACGTTAGTAGAAAAAAAATGCAACCCCAAAACCCCTCTCCTTCCCCCCACTACTCTTCTTCAAGACTTGGACGAGATTCCAGGACCTGGAATCTTTTCGTTGACTGGTCAGTTTTATTTCTGAAAGCTCGGTGGACCTTCATCGCGGTATAGCTTTTAGAATATGGCAACTTGCACTAAGGGCTGTTTCAAAAGAAAGTTAATGGGAGAACGAAGGGGTGGAGGCCAGATTATAAGAGGCTGGATGCATGGGGTTTTAATGTCCCGAAGTTGTGATAGGAGGAGGGAGGGTGGGAGGAAGGGTTACTTGATAAACTTTTAGTCCATACAGACGGCTCCATTTTATCTCGCTTGCTTTTTTTTTTTATGGAAAACGTTCTTAATAAACTATCATCTTGTTCAAAGAAACTTTTAAAATACAATTCCCCATCAGGTATGCAAAATAAATTCTGAAATAATTTATATAGCATATTGGCTATGTCAAAATAGAATCGTGTGAAAGAAAGAGAAAGCTAGGTTATAAGGAAAACTAGGATATAGGGAAAGAGGGAAAAAATTTAAAACTAAGAGGAAAATAATGAAAAAAAGAGATAGTATAAAATTTAGAAAAATATAAATAAAGAGGGAAATAAAGATAGTAGTATAAATAGATATATAACTAATAATAGAACACGAAAAGAAATGAATATGCAAAATATAAAAGGGGGTGACATGAAGAAACATGTACAGAAATATTAATAAAATTAAAGTGTGATAGGTGAGAGATTACAGTAACATACTTTATTTAACCTCTAGATATTAACTGTACGAACACACAAACCGGCAATCCAGCTGCTTGAGAACCTGACACCTTAGATCACATGACCACTGAAACTGGTTGCTTCCATATTAATAACAATTAGGCCTAATAATACCTGCATCGGTGGTAACACGGACTAGGACGTTGATCTCGTCTGATCTGGTTTGCCAGTGAAGGAGATGTCAAGGTAAGACATTTTATATTTGTACGGTTAGTAGGGATGTGAAAAAGAATCGATACTTTACTAATATCGATATTTTCCTATTTATACTAGTATACTTTTACTCTATACTTTTTTCTGATACTTTTACTGGTATTAGTACTCATAATCCGGTATCGGGTCGGTATCGAAAGAAACAACTTTTTTGTTATCTTCGCTCATGCTTGGATTAAATGTTTACTATGGTTAAAGAAGTGTACAAAATAGATTTCAAAAATATATTACTAATTATATTTAGCTGATAAATAACTTTCCATCTGCTAGATTTTCATAGACATTTTGAAAGCTGGTATGGTAAAACCTTTTATAATAACGTATCCTTTATTCATTACTATCTATCAATACCTTACAAGTTCCAACACATAACATAGACGCGATAGACCTAAATCTACTATAATATGGTTAGATCAATATAATTTCCATTGTTTAAATACACATGAAAATACAATTATTACTATGGAAAAGTTGAAATTATTACTTGATAAAAAAAAATCAGATTAAAATGTATATACTGACTTACTGATATCGATACTTTTCTTTTTATATTAGTATGTAATCGATATTTTTCTTCCGATACTTTAAATGAGTACAGAATCGTTACTTTTCTTTCGATACTAGTATGGTATAGATATTTTTCTTCCGATATTTTAAATGAGTACAGTATCGATACGTTTCTTTCGATACCTCATACCTACTGGTTACTGACGTCAATACCGCATTGGCTGGGACAACTTTGATACAAGGTAACACGATGAGGAAGCTGAATTTGAGATAAATGTCTTCATTCACCTCAAGGGAAATAAAATCTGTAAACATTTAATTTGTTAGAGAGGTGATGAGGTTATTAAATTTAACGGCTGAACGTCCTTCATGCACTCAATTGTGGATTTAACTCCCACCCCCTATTTTCGAGATTAATTGTACCACCTGGCTAAGGGTCACCTCTCATTCTCTCTAATAAACCAACTTGAGCCCCCTCGTCCCTCTAACCTGGTCTTCTGTGACGTCACTTGGGCGTTATTTCAAATATACGATGGTCTTCAGAGCGTATCCAGAAGTTTGGTTTGAAGTTCTGAACGCCAAGATGTGAGGGGAGGGAACATCGGCAAAGAGGGGGGGAGGGGTTGGAGACTGAAGAACCCTCGACCAAGAGGACTATATTTCCAAAACTTTAGCCTTGGACGGGATGAAAACTTGTTACAGAAGAGCTAAGGTGAAAAAAGGGCTCGCCCGAATTGCGCCAATTTTCTTAGCTCGGACCCGAATTGCGCCAAGAGCTTAAAAGTGCCCCCCCAGACCGGACCCGAATTGCGCCAATACCCCCCTTCCCAAGACAGGGCCCGAATTGCGCCTACTCTGAACATAAACAAATATTAATGCTATGTCTGGCGGTAAGAAGGACACAAGTCAAAAAATATAATTTAGTTAACTATATTTGCTCGAAATCAATCACAATGTATAAAGGTTGAAGATGAAGTTGTCTCTACTCGCACTCCTTTAGGATTCTCATAGCGTCAATGTAGCGCTGCTTTTTCTTGTTTTTAAGTAGGCAAAATACTATATGTATGTATGAGCCTTCGAAATACCCATATACAGTAAAAAGCTGAAGAAAATGTTTCGGTGCGTATTCAAAGGTTCCATCCATTAACACAATTTCATTCTGGCACAAATACTCAAGATTCGAGTCACAAGAAAATATCACGATCTCCTTCTCTTATTCGTTTCTAAACAAAAAGTTTTCGTCTTGAATAGTTTTTATTTCAATTGAATCTATGACAAATTGAATTTCTTCGGAAGATTTAGGCAACTTTGGCAGTGTTTTTAGTTTAGTGTAGTTGATGTTATTCCTGATACATTTTATGTCCTTGCGGGT
>CABFOW010000354.1:131469-174867 GCA_902141385.1 Timema californicum | reverse complement strand
GTCTGCCCTGAAAAAATTATCGGTCGCTGGCGCGACCTATGCACATTTCGTAAAACTATTTACTTTAGCTATCGTACCAATTTTTTGATTAGGTTCATTCATTTTAACATAGTGGCTTAATCTATGGGATAGTAATGAAGAGGGTAGCTAGAGGATTTAACCACATTAACTTAGAGACGGAATGGGGAAACCACAGTAATTAATACCAGGTGAGGATACTACCAGCTTTGAGATTTGAACCTTGACCTTCCCGCTACTAACAATCCAGCCTAGTTAACAAGGGGGCCACATGGTCTAAGACGTCAGGCTCGTAAAAGACTGGATTGTAGGTGATGGACAGATCGAGGCTACAGAATCTTGGTTGAGTATAATGGGGGTGGTCTTTCCCACGTGCGATTTCTCAGTGTGGTCACAATATAATGAATTTGTAGTGATGAGGAGATAAGGGTTTGAATCCCGGTCGTATGTACTAAGAATGGTTTAACCTAAATGTTTTCTCAATATTTCACAATGAAAGTTTGGGTTAATTTATTCTACAACTATAACTATATCATCCTTATTGATTAGTGTATATGTGCGGAAATCCCAAACTAATAGTAAGACGCGGCTTACTTCATAAAGAGAGCTATTCTTAAATCGATAACTCCCAAATCCTAATATTGCTTCTCTTCAGCTTTCATCGCCCACATTTCATGAAATGCCTCCAGGATATTCAACACACACAGGAGATTATATCTGTACCAGATTCAATAAGAGTTGGCTTGGTTCGTTCCCCGAATGTCCTGTTTGTTTGACACGTTGACTGAATGATAGCTCTAGGCACCGTAGGAACACCCACGTCAAATGGTTAGTTTCTGATCACACCCACTAAAAAATAAGGGTCAGTAGATCCAAATGACCATAACCAGTCAACACCAATTTGGGGAGAAAATATACTAGGGCTAGTATGTTTATGGCATGTCATATTTTAAATCTAAACTTCACTTTAATTCTGAATCGAACATAAATCGGTAAATTTATTTGAGAAGCATCGAATGTATTTTTTTTATCTTGCATATAATTGCATGTGTAGGCCTATTTTTAATTTGAGGGCATATATATATAGACAATATTAACTTAAAATATCTCATTTTTTAGTAAACCTAAAACATTTACTTTAATTACTAATTACTAAAAAAATCTTATGTTTTACACATGGATAGTAAAAAATGACTAATGAGTATGAATTTCTTTCAATGTCTAAATGAATAAAAGTTTTACATTTAATATATGTTTAAGCGATTCATTCAAGATTTTTAGAGAACTTAATTCAATTAAGGACATATTTAAAAAGCCCTAAATATAAATGTTTGCCAACTGAAGTTAAGAAACTAAAATACTTTATTTCCTTGGTAATCTGGCCATGATTGTTAAGTAGGTTTATATTTCTTCAGATACGGGGCGTAGCGCTGACAGGTGTGGACCTAGTTGATTTTTAATTTTAAGTCAGTCTTCGCTTATATTAACTTCAAATTGTTCTTTGACCAAATACAGTGATGGATGGCAATAAAAGTTGTCCTTCGAATGACTCGGAAAACTGTGCGCTATTTTTGGTCCTCGTATTTATATCGAGATCTTGTGCCCACAGTGATGGTGGAAACGAGCTATCACTTTGAATGTAATTCTACCAAATATAATCGGCAAAGGGTAATAGCTTTTCATTATATGGTGCTTCCGAAAATATATCTACAAATGCACTGTCAATTTCCTCCTTTTATCTTTATCTCACAGAAGTACCGTGAATGTTAAAAAAAATCCAACTCGATATTTTGGTAAAAGTCGACTTTTATGACCCCTTAAACTGAAAATGTTGTTTTCGCGATACCGTCTGTCTGTCTGTACCTCAGGCTAGAACTAAAACTTCGTATCTAGAGTTTTCATAGAGTTCTCCCGGGTATTTTTTGGAATTAGGTATCTATGGTATCCCTAAAATTAAGGTTATTTTACTGAAGGATAAAAATATTTTTTTAAATTGATTTCTCAAAATCCGCTCTTAAGATTTTAATTTAATTTTGTATCCAAACATTGTTTAACATTAAAAACAAATCATCAATTCTCGTTTTGCCAGTAAAATTACTTCAAGGTTATTTTAGGGAAGCGGAAATTTCCAATTTTGATCACATCTTCGCAATTATTTTAGATACAAATTTACTTATAATTTTAAAGTTCTAATGCTGTATGAAATAAATTTATTTTTAATTTTTAATATATTTTAGACCAAATAGTTTCTAAGCTATAAATAAACATAAATCATGTTTTATAAATGTCTTTGGAATATGACATTGAGTGTTTTGCGCTTTGGTTGCTCTTTTCTCAATGTGTCTGAAAAAGTGTATATTATTTCATTCTTTCTCTTTTTTGTAGTGTTTCTGCAACAGTGTAAATTATTTAACTTCCCAAATCCTAATAATTTTTCTAATAAATGTTTCCATTTTAAGATAAAAGAGAAAGTTTGTGTGGTGCTACCGTATAATTTATTTAGATATGAAAGACCAAAAATTTTGTCCAACCAGTCACCTTCTTTCAATTTTGGGTTATTGTACTCTGGCTCAATTCCTAGCTTGACAATTTCTTACACCAATTTTTCCCTAGATTAAATTAACAAGCCTTGATGGTGGCATCAGGAAATATTATTTAGATGTCGAGATGAGCAGACTTTTAAAAATCCAAAATAAAACCTTCTGGGTTAAATTGGCCAGTACTCAATTTTATATACGATTCCATATTTTTATATAGTAATAATAATTCTTAGCACCCAGTCTTAGTAACCGTTCGTGTTATACGCCTAAGTACTAACTACTCTAATGGGTTAGGACTCGGGAAGGTCAAATATAGAGGAAATGAGCCCACATTTGCGTGGAGTGAGTGTGTGAAACAATTTAAGAAAACCACCCCAATTCACCCGAATGAGATTCGAACCTCAATCCTCCCGTCCTCAGCAGTCTAGCTCAACATGAAACTTGCGCGTTAGCTAACTACGTCACCGAGGCGGGTCACATTTTTATATATATGTTTAAACTTTTACTGGGTAGGAAACAAAACACAAATTGATTATATGCGCCATCGACAAATGAATGAATAGTGTAAAATTGATATAAATGTTTTGTATACTCATTGAGAGTTCCATCAGCAAGTATGGTGGATGAATTTTTACTTAGGAATTTTAAGTTTGCTTCACAAGTTGCAAAAATTATATCTCCTTTTATATTTCAAAATTTCTCATTTCAGTTTGTGTAAATTTCAATTTATTTTAATTTATCGATTGCTTCGACTAATGATTTTGGCTTTGCAGGATACTTTTTATGCTTTCACGATATATTCCTAGCCTTGTGTTATTGACGTCTTTTTTTAGCAACTTCATTACTGCCAGTGCCCATTAGTACATTTCTAATAATTTTAGTTTGTCTTTCAGTCAAATTATCAACCAATTTCCACTTACATTAATCCCTTAGAACATGATTACTATGCTGCCTCTCTTCAATCTCTAAATAGTACCTAGTGTTCACTTACAGTTACTTGTAGTACATCTTCTTTAAAAAATTCCCACTGACTAATTCACGATACTTGTATCTTCTGACAAATATTAATTTATTGACTTAACTTGTCCCCGTCACTATCACTCACACAGCTGTTGAGGAAATAAGTTCAAATATGTAACTGACATGAAGAGGATTCCAACACAATACAACTCAAATTAAAAGCGAGGTTTGTCGTTCGTGAACGAACAGGTCAAATTGAACTATACAGATAAGCAAATTAATTTTAAAAGTGGTAATGAAGTTGCAAGTCTAGTTGTCTAATGTAAATGGTCAGATGTCAACAAGTGGTGTTATACCATATAGGGCTCAGAGACTAAATACAAACAATGGTGCACTTTTAATGCACCCACATTGTGCGCTTTTGATGCACTCCAAATCATGTAAGTTACACAAATTCGGCCTTTGCACTTTCACCATGTAGCCACTAAAATGACGTCACGATGGCCTCTTCAATTATGCACACATTGCTACGTCATTGAAGGAAATGTGTTGCTAATTGCATAGCATGTCTTTCCTATTTGCTGTATATTTGATGAGTGGTTCAGGAGTGGTATTTCAAGTGGGGAGACGAATAAGAACGAATCGATAGAACTGTTGATGGAAAGAGTGCGAAATATAATTCTTCCTTTCCATTTGTGTTGAATTCACCCTTAAAACTTTTTATTTTTTTATTGGGTTTATTAACGGGCATTTTTTGAATTAATTTCTGATATCAGTAAACAAGCTACAAAATAAATACATGGATTGAAGGTCAAATGGCCTGAGGTGCCAGGAATATGTTATGTTTAGATATATACTAACAGACACAGACTATATAAATACATTTTACAGGGTTTTTTAATAGTATTAATTATAGATATATTAAACCTTATAATTTCATACATACAGCATATTACCAGAATAAATGTGTTGAGTTTAAAATTAAGGGCTGATATTGCGATGATTTAATTGTTATTTTTGTATATTTTTAGGTGAAAAAATAAATTTCACTTAGCCAAAAATCAAGGGTTTACTTCTCCCGTCCAGGTATCATTTTTCAACTAGTGTTAAAATATTGATCCATTGTAAAAAAAAAACAGGTATCCCATTTAAACTTTCAGCCCATTGGATTAAGATGTTAAAAAAGTCATTTGTTAAAGGTTTTTAAAAATGCACATCTGTCCGAGATATCCACGTATTTACAGTTGCGGGGTGGTGATTAAAAAAGTATAATTTATAGGAAATATAGCCACATTTTTATGCGAATAGGAAGGGGGGAACCATTTAATAAAACGCACTCTCAGTATACTACTGGGCTTGGAACCCCTACCTCCCTAACATTAACAAACCAGACCCAGACAATGTTGACGCATTAGTCCGCGTGTCCCTCGATGTGGATTTTGAAGCAGATGATTAACAAATCTAAAACAAGGATTATAAACTTTAATCTAGTGACTGCATGAATCTGCACAGTACCAAAATTAATCATTCATCATCTGCCCATACCGGTAGGCACGCGGACTAAATGTCAAGCTCATCTAATCTGGTTTTGCGGTGTGGGTTCAAGTCCCAGCCAGGTGTTAAAGAGGTGTATTTTCATGAGTGGTTTATCCATTTACCCTTCAAGCGAATGTGGGTAGGCTACATTTGATCTAAATGTTACCTTGCTCATTCCTACCCCATTGGTTTAGTTAAATGATTATCTTTGGACCAACAGTAAAAGTTACATATTATATGTATCATCGAGTTTGTTCCCCTTGCAGATTACGTTGCACACATATCTTTGCAAATGTTTACGATTCATTCTTATCTCTGCGTCAATTGGGTGCGAATTTGAGTACATCCTCTGCAATTTTTCCATCAAAGATTTGACTGTCAACTCTCATATCTATACCAACAAACAAAATAAAATAAATATTTTATAAGAATGAATGGACACAGTTGTCTTCTGGTTAACATTTACTAATGCATTAAAAGTATATTTGTACAGGCATTAACAAAAACCACACCCGCTTTAGAGGACACGTGGGTAAAACGTTACGTTAGCCTTGCCTTTTTTTTAGCACCGTGTTTTCCTACCCGTTCGAGCCATACGCCTGTTTAATAATTACTCTGATGATTTAGGAATTTAAAAGACAGCATTTAGAAGAATTGTACCCAAATTTGCGTGTATTTAGAGTAGAAAGCCGTCATGGGAAAACCACCCTCAGTACAGATGATACAGCCGACCGGGATCGAACCCCGATCTCCCTGTCACCTTCAGTATAGTCTACTGCCTATTGCTATAGTGATGCCATAGACCACGTGGCCACCAGATAGGGTCTTATCTTGTCGAATTTGTTGGTGACTAAGGGATATGGTCTCGAATCCCGGCTGGTATATTAGGGGTGTTTTATTCTTAAATGGTTATTCACTCATTTTCCACGCTAATGGGAGTACATTTCCTGTAAGCTTTACCTTCCTTGTCACTAGCCCTTCAGTATCTGTTGGATATTAAAATATGGCAGGAAAATTATATTCACTATGAGTTTTTAATTTGTACGCGTATAACCCGGACTGGTAGTAGGATGCGGTACTAAAAAAATATTTCAAATTTCAACACAGTTATCGAAATATAATTATTATATATTAATTTTAAGATTAGTCTGCTTAGTCATATTAAATTGAATGGGCATTAATATGAATACACAAGGATTTATTTCACCAAACTAAACCAAAACACTACAAATTGTTCTAGTAATAGACCTATCCTTTAAAAACCATAAGCGCATGCGTAGTAAGCAACTGAGTCGAGTGGTGTCAACGTACCATTAACAGTAGTTGTGGAATGCATGCTAATGGGTTAGGCTTCCCCGCATAATTTTGTGTTGAGGTGCCTTAAATAAGAGATAATAATATCTACTATTCATTGTGTCCAGGTGAAAATTAGCGTAAGCCAAGTTTCTTGCTTGTCCAAATCAAAGCCCAGCGAAAGCTCAGACGTTTTATGAATTTTGTAGAAATTTACAGCTAAATATAGATTTTTAAAAGAGTCGACCACTTTTTTATGACATCGGGAGCGCTGACAATAAGACATCAATACAGTCACCGAGCTACGTAAATTATTACATATATATACCCCAAGTTTCTTACGAACGGACATATATCTAACAGCTAGAAGATTTACTAGATCTAATTGTCTATTAAAATTAACCCTATTAATACCGGCTTCAGTGACTGCATGGTCTAAAGAGTTACTATAGTAATAGACTAGACTGCCAGTGACGGGGATATCGGGGTTTGATCTCGGTAGGGTGTACTGATGCTGGGTTTTTTTTCAAACTTGTTTTCCATATCTCCTTTCGCGTAAAGGTGGGTACACTTCCTCTGAATTCAACCTTAACAATCCTTATAACCTTAGTATAATTAGTAAATAAGCGTATAACCCAAACGGATAGTAAGACCTGGTGCTAAAAAATGTTTTAACATAATACTATCAATAATTAAGTAAGATATTATCAATGAGGGCCTTAAAAATATATATATATGTATTTTTCCAACGGTAATCTAAAAGACTATTCGTATCAATCAAGGTATAGATTTGAATTATAAAAATTCAGAGTTAAGGTGCGTTTGTGCAGTACATTCTGAAGGAAGATCTATTTTGATTAGAAAATATCGTATACACAAAAACACAAAAGCTCTCAATAAAAATATGTACAATGTTTTTATTTTACTTTAGTGTTAAATGTTATCAACGGGGTCGCCAACCTAATTGCTGAAACGCGTTGTGGACATACAGAAACCCTGCGATACCTGAGTAGAGAATATTTCCATTACGTCAAAATGTACGAGTAGGTGAAAAGTATCAATAAATATGTCTAAGAAAAAACATTTCATTTTCGGGCTTTTAATTTAGAACACCCTGGAAAATATAGAGTTAGCTCATTTTTTTACTTTTCAGGGGAGATTTTGCAGCTCTTAGAATAAAGTGAATGGCTATAAATATAAACTTGCTCTAAACTGCCTTCCTCATTTATATTTAATTGGGGTAATTTAATGCGTATTGCCTGGATAAGCATTAAGACGTGGAGCAAAAACCCACCAAGGATATAAACAACTTAAATTAAAGAGTAGATTTGGGTAAATTAATGTATAGGAAACGCACAGGCCAAAGCCACATTAGCATAGAGGGAGTATTGAAAACCCTGATGATAAATGAAAACAGCTGAAACCATCCCTAGTGAACCCAAGCAAGATTTGAACTCATACCTACCCAATAGGAGTAAATACGTTTTTGCGACTATTTATGGATGACTTATAGCCTAGGATGAAACTGACTAATTTGTGTTCACTTTGGTGTTTGACGGGGCTCATAAAAATATAATTCACTTTAGAAAGAATTGATATTAATAGATATTTTTAAAGTGCAACATGGGTTTATGGTGACCTAACAAATAAATGAAAATTATCGTGGTATAAGCCTGTACACCGTAATAGTCTCATTTTCATAGGAACATTTATTTTTAACATTGATTCTTACTACCCATTAGGGCTATACGTGTATGTACTAAATACACTAATAATATCGTAATGAGGAAGGTTGGATTTAGAGGAAGTGTACCTGTATTTGCACGGAGAGAGAGATAGTTGGAAATCATTTAGGAAAAATCATCCTCAGTACAACCAACCATGATAGAACCACGATCTCCCCGACATCGGGGGTTTAGTCTATTGTGAGAGTAGCGCCCTAGACCATGCAGCCACCAAAGTTCACAATAACATTACATAAACGGTACAAATAATTCATATTACATGTTATAAAATACCCTTTATATGAACATTAAACTGAATTTTCCTGCATCTGTTGGCAGTGTGTTGATAAAGGTACTGTTTAGAAAACCTACGCCATCACGTGAAAGATAAAACTTGATCATTGCTGAGAGCGTTACTGTCTCCTTATGAATCATCAGTGTTTTTTTCATTCACAAAAATCTACTCATTTAAAATTACATTCATTTTCTAAAATGACTTTATACTAGCCCTATCTTTCGACAAAAAGGTAAATCAATAATTCCACCTGTCTCGATAGTTCATATTCAATTTTTTTTCCATGTGACAGCCACTTTTAGAGTTTATGACATCCACAGTCACACCTGATTTACAATAGGGGGCGTGGCCTCTGGATAAACTAATAGTGTAGAGTAGGGGCCAGCTCTGTCCCAGTGGTCCACCGCACGAACTCTGTACAACCCTGCTGTAGGATCTGAAACATGGCACAATTCAAGTTGGTTACACGATTATTATGAATGCTAGTAGCTTTGTCGTTAAACTCAAATTCACTCCACTAAGAATATATTATAATGGCACAAACTTAAAAAGTTTTTTCTGTCAGTTGTTCAAATGATGTTTATACAATGTCAGCATTGTATAAATTAGTGGCGTCTTGTCAGTGCAATATTTTTTAATTCCATAAAAACATTTGAATAATGATACATTTATTATTTTTTAACTTATTTATTTTAGGTATTTAACGTCCACTTTCGGAACCGATAAATTATATCAGCACATTAGAATTTCTATGAGCGAGAGCGAAAGGATCTACTAGTTTTTCCGTGAAAGGTGTTTTCACATACCTTTCAGAGCTATTTTATATTCCACAATCGACAAGTAACCGACGGCTTTATTTCATTTTCGAAAGAAGTTGCGGTTTGTATGTTTATCGCTAAAGAAAAATCCGTCGACCACGGCTGGGTTTTAACCCACGAACAGATAATTATATTTGAAGTCGAGATTTAAAGTGTTCCAGAGGTGAGGCAACAACTCTTCTAAAAAGTGTTGACGGGGTATTGAGTGGGGTGGGCGCTTTTATACAAAGTTTAGTGTATATGCTCGTTTTTATTTCGTACAAAGGTTTGTGTACGTGGTCACTGTTTATTACTAATTATTATTATTGTTAACTATTTATTAAACAAGCATTAGACCTGTTTTTTTATTCAAGGTAAAATTTCTTTACTATAACTTAAATTAAATGTTTTACTCTAATAATTATCTTATATTTTTAAATATACATACATTATAATTTAAAAAACACTATTTTAGATTATTTTTTTTTGCAAATTGGTTATAATTTGACTGTATAAAATGATTTAACTCTTAAAATGCTGAAGTAGAATATTTGTTTTGTTTTTTTGTTGTTGGACGCGTCTTACTAATTAAGTATATCAGCATATGTACACTAATTGGGGTAGGGTTTAGGAAGCTATAATTTAGAGGGATGGTATCCATATTTACATTGAGGTAAAGTATGGAAACCATTGAGGGAAAAAACGCCTCATTGCTTCCGGCCAGTACTCGAAACCTTCCTAACCTTCCAGTCAACTGAAAACTAAACCAGACCATCACCTTATTTTTCGTGCCCACCAGCGAAATATTTCCTGTCATGGCCGGGAATTTAACCCCAGAACCTTTACCACAGAAGACGGATTCACTATTGACTTAGTTTGACTGTCGAGTCTGTTCTGAATTATTTTTTTACCACCACGTCTGGTTATACGTTTATATAGTAATTATGTTAATGGTTTTAGGGATTAGGAATGTTACATTTAGAGGAAGTGTACCCGTATTTGCGATGGAGGTAGAGTGAAAAACAATTTCGGAAAAATCTCAGTACACCCAACAGAAATCCGAATCTCAATCTCTCCGTTATCGGCAGTCTAGTCTACCGCGAGGGTAGTACCTTAGACCATGCGGCCACCGAAGAAAGTGTTATTCAGTTAAATTAGTCATGTTATTATATAATCAGTTGGCAGTGACGTAGTTATAGTAAAAATAAGCATCTAACACGACAAGCCGAAAGTCGTGTTGTGTGGGTGTTCTCCAAGGTACGGCATTGGGATCCGGCAGTCTGCTACGTCATCGTGCTTGGACAATACTACTTCGTGATGGAGATTAATAGATTTCTCCATCTTTCTCTCACACTCTTCTAACCACCTCCACTCGCTGATTAATACAACTTCACGAATATGACAGGAGGCCGTGGTTGTTCATTACAGTAGTGTTAAGCCTTATCTACAGTAGCCCCGTGGCTTCTTTAGTGCTGACTGACAGCTTTGAAAAGTTACCATAACAAATTATGTATCCCTACGCCGAACTATATGATCTGCAAAAACATGTGTTTAGCATCTGTCACTTTTGACAGTCAAAATTTAGGTATATACCTAAATGTTGATTGTCGGAAGTCAGCTGTGAGCTGTCAATCAGCACCAAAGAAGCCATGGGGCTACTGTATATACTGTACATCCATAGTTCATCACGTCCCGTACACATGAACGGTGGTGTTTACCTAATTAATACAGTTCAAGTCGACCATTAGTAACGTGTGAATGGCCAGCTATCATGTGAACTCAAAACAAGCAATAACCAATAAAACTGGGGCGTAATACTGGAATACCGTCGGTTGTAGTTGTCGGTGACTTGAGTGAAGAAAAGGTGAACTACTATAAAATGTATAATTTTTGTTTGAAGAACAGTATCTTTTAGTTACTAGAGTTACTAAAAAAAATATAATATATTCATAGATCAAGTCATGTTATCGTCAGCTGTCACTTTTAATATATATTACCAATGCTTAATATAGTTTATTTATTTAGCACCACGTCTTACTATCCGTTCGAGTTATACGCAAATAATCTAGTTAAATGTTATCAATGTTGGCCGAAAATTATTATTATTAGCACCGCGTCTTACTACCCGTTCGGGTTATACGCACTTACGCTAATGTGTAATGGTAGGGTGATTGTGAGATGAAATGGAGAACCTACAGTTTAACGTGGAATCCGAACCACGGTGGAGGTCTGGCATTCCTCACATTCACAAGATGTCTTGTCAGAGGTGAAGGAAGGGTTTGGTATTCAGATAAATCTTTGCTGGAACCGAGGATTGAATCCCGGCCGCCAGCATATAAGTCTGACACCTTACCCCTATACCACCAGGTCACCTTGGCCGAAAAGAAATACGTTTGAATTTTTCTAAACTGCTCCTCCAACAAAAATCAGGGTATAGTTTTCATACATTAGCAAAATGAAAACAGTATTGTCTTGACTTAAAAATTGATACAAAACGAAACATATTTGTTTATATAAAATGTGTTGAAGAAAATGATTTGATTAAATGTATGTCATTGATATATATATATTTTTAATAATACCAAACTATTTTGAAGTATTATATTGGAGTTTTAATTCAAGCATACAAAACTGTTTTCAAATTATTTTATTTTGTTTAGTAAAGTTTATTATTCTCAAAACAGGGATTAAAACAATGAATGTGAATGTGCATCGTAATCTTCGTAGCAGCCAATTTTATAGATATTTCGAGATGATTTTCATTATTGATACGGTAGAAGTTTATCTACAAAATTAAGTACGAAGTATATTCCGTGTGTATAAAGTACAGTCATAAGACCTTACAGTAAGATAGTCCTGTGTACACAAGTTTTGATCCGTAACTCCAGTATTCAGTAAGACTACGTAGAGGTTAGTTGGATTAACAAGAATTTTTTAAAGATCATCGTTACTAATGATACCTACTAATTTACCTCGGTGGTCTTGGGGTAAAGTTCTTGCCTCAGAACACAATAATAGTGGGTTCAAACCCAGCCGCGATCGGTGGAGTTTTTTGAGTTATGAAAATCCGTTGCACAACTTACTTCGGAGGAGAAGTAAGCCGTCGGACCCATGTTGATTTTGGCGTGTAAAATAACCCTGGAAGGTTTGTGAAAATCCATTTCACGGTAAAATTGGTAGAACCTTTCACTCTCGCTCATAGAAATTCCTGTGTGCTGATAAAATCAGTCGTTTCAGAAACTGCACGTTAAATACCTCTAACAAATAAAAAATATTTGTACCTGAGAATCAATAGTAAGTATAAACTAAAGTAACAATGAGGTCGAAATTAAAGTATCAATGGCAGAAAAAATGAATATGGACAGGATATTAAAGTTCCCCGTAAATTGACGTGGTATCATGTAAATAAGGAAACGGATTGTATGAACAAGATTGAAATATATTTCGTCAGTCAGCTATTTGAAGTTAGATATCTTAATACTACGGTATTTATGAGAGTGACAGTTCTTAAAATTAAAAAACCACTAAAATAATACCCAATTATCTTAGAATCTGTTTTTACTAGAATAAAAAATATGAACATTTGTTTGAGGAAGGCAAGCTATTGTTTCTGGCCATTTTCTTTAATCTCATAATCTCGACATTTCATGTAAAGCGTAATAAAATAATGAAATAATTATAGGAGTTGAAATGTGGTGTTTTTAATCAATAAGGAACATATTGACATCTTCCACCATTTTAGCGTGAACTAAATTTTCATATTACAAACCCTTTCTTAAATAACACGGGATTTCTGAACGTCTGTAACGCGTCTCAGCATACCTATAAGTGGCCCCATTAAGGAGTATAATCAAAAGGAGTTACGGTGCATGTAGACGAGACTTTAGACTCGAACAAATTTTATTCATCTATTTCCTAACTGAAGTGCTTTCCCAAGTTTTCTTTCCCAAACCATTTTAGAAAATGTAATTCAAACCATTACTTATTCTCCCTTCCTTTTTCATCTTTTTGTTGTTGTTCAAAAAAATAAAAAGTTTTTTTTTATTGAAATGACTTGTGAAAATGTTTCTGTTCTAAGTGTTTTATTTTCGAAAATTCCATCTCGAATCATAAGGATACTTACTCAGTGTCAGTTTTATTGTTTGTGTGTATTAATATTATAATCCACCATTTTCATATCGTTGATTTCCTTTTCCGTGACGGGTTTTTTTTTATGTTCTGAAGCAACAACACCACTAAAACAATCCTAAATTATCTTAGAACGCTCTCTAATGACTAAGATAATAAATGGGACGGTGCATAGACTTTCCCGCTCCATTACCTAAAAATGGAGATATTTACTTAAAACTTGTAAGAAATGTGAAACGAGATAATAGATATTTTCAGAAAATCATGGGAAAAAGAGCATCACATAGAAAAGAGCATAAATGGAATAATATATTGTGTCGTATAGATATATTCACTATTCATAACCATTCACCAAATAGCATAACAATCAGATACTCTATTTCCCAGATTTTCATTTAAAAATTGCATGTTCTTATAACACTGTTGATTTTATAAAAACATATTAATTATTAAAGTTGTTTATTTTTAGTGGTCCTAAAACTTTACAATGATACGTTATTTCGTATTTCAAAGCGTTGAGGAGAATTTATAAAAATATAAATATATGCTTATGTAAAATACCCTCAAAGTAATTTTATGGTAAAATTAGATGCACCATTTTGTTTGAAATAATAAACAATGCTGTTATAAGAATTTTAATTAGAATAATTGGAGCCTATATTCAGAAAAACCAATTTATTCTCTTTACGCTTTCAAGTAAATAACCCTTAATTTTAGTGTTGGATGGATACTTTCAAAAAACCCTCTAAGAAACCTTATTAAAACTATATATATCAAGTTTTATCCTGATTTCTAAAAGGGCTTCAGCACTAGTACCAGTAACAGACAGGAAGAGAGAGAGCACTCAGCATTTCAAAAAACCTTTTTTCGGATTCAGTGAGTCATGAAACACAGACTCTATCAAAATCTTGAATTATATTTTTTATGACTACAATGCTTTCTTCCACTGAGGGGTTGTTTGAGAGTAAAAATGAGTGTATTTATTTAGGAAGTCTATCTTTATGTTACTAACAATTATTTCTTTGTTCTAAGCACTACGAGATTAAAATCATTGAAAATTGAAAATTAGCTAATTATAATTAATGGTGGTACAATTTTTTAAACATAAAATTTAAAATAATAAAATTTTAAATCAATAGGTACATATTTATCCTTCACCTTCATTTCAATGAGAGTCATATTTTGAAATTAAAACCGTTAGTTAAATGATGTGGGCTTTTTGAACGTTTGCAACATGTCTCAGCACTCCGGTAGATGGGGGCGGGAGGGGTGTGACCCTTGTATGAAAGAAGAAAAATATATTACGAGTGGCTCTGCACTGTTTAGACCATATTGATAAATATGTTTTTAGCAACAACAAAAATCTAAATTAACAGTTTTACTGTCATACTAAATCTTTATTCAAGAACTCTCTGAATCTTCAGTACAGATAGAACGTGTTGGCTTTAGTTTCAGGGTGATATGCAAGGACGATTCTTAGAGGGTTTTCAAGGACGAGTCTTAGGGAAGAGTGCAATAATGGGTCTTAGAGGCTGAATCTTAGAGTGGTATGCGAGGATAAGCCTTATGGGAATTTGCGAAGCTGAGTCTTAGGAAAGTATGGAATAATAGGTATTAGGGGAATTTGGGAGGCTAAGTTTTAGGTAAGTATGGAATAATAAGTCTAAGGGGAGTTTGCGAGGCTGAATCTTATGGAAGCATAATATTATTATTATTATTATTTAGCACTGCATCTTAATATCCGATCGGGCTATACGCTTTAAGTACTGATTACGTTAATGGGTTAGGAATTAGAAAGGTTGAATTAGGGGAATTGAACCAGCATTTGCGTCGAGGGAGAGTGAAAACCATTTAGGAAAAACCTCCCCCAGTTTACCCGACCGAGATTCGAACCTTGATCTCCCCGTCCTCAGCAGTCGAGTAACTCAACACGACTAGCGCGTTAGCCAACTACGCCACCGAGGCGGGTATGGAATAATAAGTCTTGGGGGAGTTGGCGAGGCTGAATCTTAGGAAAGTGTGGAATAATAGGTCTTAGGGGAGTTTGTGGGGCTGAGTCTTAGGTAAGTACGGAATAATAAGTCTTAGGGGAGTTGGCGAGGCTGAATCTTAGGTAAGTATGGAATAATAAGTCTTAGGGGAGTTGGCGAGGCTGAATCTTAGGGAATTATGGAATAATAAGTCTTAGGGGAGTTTGCGAGGCTGAGTCTTAGGGAAGTATGGAATAATAAGTCTTAGGGGAGTTGGCGAGGCTGAATCTTAGGGAATTATGGAATAATAAGTCTTAGGGGAGTTTGCGAGGCTGAGTCTTAGGGAAGTATGGAATAATAAGTCTTAGGGGAGTTGGCGAGGCTGAATCTTAGGGAATTATGGAATAATAAGTCTTAGGGGAGTTTGCGAGGCTGAGTCTTAGGGAAGTATGGAATAATAAGTCTTAGGGGAGTTGGCGAGGCTGAATCTTAGGGAATTATGGAATAATAAGTCTTAGGGGAGTTTGCGAGGCTGAGTCTTAGGGAAGTATGGAATAATAAGTCTTAGGGGAGTTGGCGAGGCTGAATCTTAGGGAATTATGGAATAATAAGTCTTAGGGGAGTTTGCGAGGCTGAGTCTTAGGGAAGTATGGAATAATAAGTCTTAGGGGAGTTGGCGAGGCTGAATCTTAGGGAATTATGGAATAATAAGTCTTAGGGGAGTTTGCGAGGCTGAGTCTTAGGGAAGTATGGAATAATAAGTCTTAGGGGAGTTGGCGAGGCTGAATCTTAGGGAATTATGGAATAATAAGTCTTAGGGGAGTTTGCGAGGCTGAGTCTTAGGGAAGTATGGAATAATAAGTCTTAGGGGAGTTGGCGAGGCTGAATCTTAGGGAATTATGGAATAATAAGTCTTAGGGGAGTTTGCGAGGCTGAGTCTTAGGGAAGTATGGAATAATAAGTCTTAGGGGAGTTGGCGAGGCTGAATCTTAGGGAATTATGGAATAATAAGCCTTAGGGGAGTTTGCGAGGCTGAGTCTTAGGGAAGTATGGAATAATAAGTCTTAGGGGAGTTTGCGAGGCTGAGTCTTAGGGAAGTATGGAATAATAAGTCTTAGGGGAGTTGGCGAGGCTGAATCTTAGGGAATTATGGAATAATAGGCCTTAGGGGAGTTTGCGAGGCTGAGTCTTAGGGAAGTATGGAATAATAGGCCTTAGGGGAATTTGCGAGGCTGAATCTTAGGGAAGTATGGAATAATAGGTCTTAGGGGAGTTTGCGGGGCTGAGTCTTAGGGAAGTATGGAATAATAAGTCTTAGGGGAGTTTGCGAGTCTGAATCTTAGGGAAGTATGGAATAATAAGTCTTAGGGGGTTTTGCGAGGCTGAGTCTTAGGGAAGTATAGAATAATAGGTCTTAGGGGAATTTGCGAGGCTAAGTCTGTGAAGTATGTGAAAATGAGTTTTATTATATACTACTGTAAATATATAAATTAGTGACCGAGTGAAGCGAGGACCTGTTTGTTTTAAATTTACCATTTGGCTTTTATTATGTTTATTTTTGTTCTGCAAAATGCGTGGACCAATTTTAACGAAATTTTATATAGACATTATTTGAACCTAAGCCAAACAACGTATTTTATTATTAGAAAACATTTTGGTTATTGTCCTGAGGCACTGTTGTGTTTTAACTCGGATGAGTCACACCACTCCATTTTTCAAGGCTGATGAGTGATGATGGTATGAACTGCCGAAATATATTTTATTAATGAAATGTATATGAATACATGGTGGCCAAAATAACTAGCAATAATATTTCATTCATTTATTTTTTAAATGTTCTTAAACTTTTTAAATACTACTGGTTTCGATTTTTTTTTAATGTTACATGTCTTTTATACTTTTTAAACTCCACTAACATTTTAATCAAGTTTTGACTATTTACTTTTATAATATTGATTACAACTTTGTGTTTATGATTTTAACTCTGAATAATTATTCTTGGTTTTAATATATATTTATTAATCTGGTTCATTCATTTCACTATACATTTATGATTTTAGTTCTAACTAAAGTCAAACATAATTTAACGTATTTTTGTTTTTACAATTTGGTTATCCGTTTCAAAATTAGGCCCGCTCAAATATGTTGTATTTAATAGCTCATCCCATGTATTTTGAATTTAATATTTTGGCATTAAAAGACTGACTTATTAATACACGCGAACGTCGGTTATTATTTATTAAATAAATTACATTTTAAACAAAGAAATAATCTATTTTCTACTAAGCTTGATTACTTAAATGTATTAGTAAGATATTTAACTTGCCATCCAATCAGTGTTTTTTTCCAAAAAGAAATAATTCTAAGTTTGTAGATCTTCAAAATTCTGCACCTCTGACAAGACATCTTGTTAATGTGAGGAATGCCAGGTCTCCACCGTGGTTCGGATTCCACGTTAAGCTGTAGGTCCTTCATTTCATCTCCCAATCACAATTACACATTCGCGTAAGTGCGTATAACCCGAACGGGTAGTAAGACGCGGTGCTAATAATAATAATAATAATAATAATAATAATAATAATAATACAAAATTCTGCTACGTCAAAATGCTTTAAACCAAACTCATGGAGTGAGCAATATATAATGTTCGTAAAACTACTAGTAGTTTGATTTATTTTTTCAACAACCAAAATTACAATATTTTACTAGTACAGAAATAATTTGAGATATCGGCATGTCAATATACTTTCGTCACCTTTGAGAATATGTATACACTATTAGGGCTGAGGGGTAATTGGTCTCGCGGGCTCACTTGTTATGCATGTAAATTGGGGGTAGTTAACTCGTTTCTTTGTCTTGGGTTTCTTATACGATGATTGTACTTACTATAGAACGAGGAACCTGACCCAAGGAAATGATAAAATAATAACTAATACTTTGTCTACCCTAGTTTACTAGTTCGAGAAGATTGGTGAGTAAATTAATAATGCTATTAATACTATGTACGGATGACCTCATTCAATTGTCTAAGAGGCTATATTGGTTCGAATCCTGTTTCTTATCAGATGGTATTTAAATAATTTATAGAGTATGTGTATCTAAGATATGATTGCTATTTTCTTTAGGTTTATAGTTCTTTAAATTGTGTTTTAGAAAGTGTTGGTTTCCCTTTTGGCTATATTGTATGTTCTTAAATTATACTATTATTTTAAAACATTCAAGGGACGGCTCACTAATCTAGATACGGTGGAGGCTTATGTTGATTCCAAAACCTACGCTATTAATAACTTTTATAAAAGTAATTATTTATACTTTTTATTTAATATTTTATTTAAAGTACACTTTTTAGAAAGAGGTTTAAAATGGCAAATGGGTTCCAAACTAACTAATTAACTCCAAACTAGAAATGTCACGATACCTGTTTTTCTTGATTCCTATTCTTAAGTTCAACCCTGATTTTTCGATTCTCGATTCCGATTCTTAAGTATATTTTTTCAATTTTTTTCCAAGCACCCAACCTTATATAAAAAATATGTAGGTATTCAACTTCAAACATACAAAAAATTTAAAAAACGTTTATATTAATACCAAAAATTCAATTCTAACCAACAAAATATCAATTTGACCAATTATTAACTCATATGATCAAAATAAAAAAATTAATGGGAATTCGCTTATAGTAAACATGTATTATTACCTACAAATGAAGCCTCATTGAATCAAACATTTGTAAGTAAAAAATAAATATATTATTATTATTTATCACCACGTCTTACTACCCGTTTTGGTTATACGCTCTAAGTGCTAATTACGCTAATGGATAAGGAATTGGGAAGTTTGAATTAGAGGAAGTGAACTCGCATTTGCGTGGAGGGAGAGTGGAAAACCATTTAGGAAAAACCACCCCAGTTCACCCGACCGAAATTCGAACCTCGATCTCCCCGTCCTCAGCAGTCGCGCTCAACACGACAAGCGCGTTAGCCAACTACGCCACCGAGGCGGGTAAAATAAATAAAAAAGTAATAGTAAACACTTGTTGATAACACAAGTCTATTCAATTCATCAAATAGGATCGTTAAATGAACGTGCATTGTTTTGAATTAATTACAGCGGAAAGAAAATTTAAGTAAGTAGCAACTTAAAATACTTAATTAGGGTTACTTGAAAATAAAAACTTAATCTGTAATTATTATTAGTCAAATAAAAGAGAATAGCTTTGTAAAAACAGTCAAAAGCATTTTGTTTTATGATATTTAATAGTAATTTGTTACTGTATAGAAAATCTAACGTGCCTGATATCCTACTCCTCCCTCAATGTGAAACTTGGGATTCGACCATTTAAATCAACACATGGTCACTTGAAACTTTAATCTCACAATCTTATTTATCAAACAAACCAAAAGTCTTGAAAACTTAAAATCAAAACCAAAAAATACATTTAAACTGAAAATTAATACAATAAATTGCATATTTTATAACAGAAAGAATAACACATTTCATATGTCTCAAAAATATAAATTTTCCCGCCATAACTGATCCTACGTACGTCAGCTCGCTAGAAATTAGTGATGACGTGTTTTGGCAGCGATATATCGGACAACACTTTAAATATATTGAATTAAAATAAATATAACGTTTTATCACTTTATTTTTATTAAACTTGTATTATTCAAAGAGCTAAATAAAGCATTAAAAATTGAAAGTGACAAAGACAAGAGAGTGGTCATGTTAATTTGATCGAAATATCGTAACTCTCGATATAACACGTTGTAATATAAAAATTAATGATAGACACATCGATATATTACGGAAAATTACCATCCCAAGTCTACGCTATACATATCGATTGTTTGTTTAAAATCGATTTATGTATTCTGACAGTCTCACTTGACTTTTCATTTTTTAAAAAGGGTGTGTCAAAGTTGTTAAGTTTTTACCTTTTGTTACTGTCATAATGTCAGGTCTTATTATATCCAATACCATTTATTTTTCATTTAGAACACCTCAAAATGTTAGATTCGTATTATATTCGGAACAATACGGTATATTTACAATTTTCCGGCATTTAAGTGAAACGGCAACTAAACTAATATGAGAGATAATCGATTATTATCGATTATGAATGTTGCCGTTTTGTTTAGGTGCCAGTTTTATTGAGAGCTAAGAATCGAAATAGTGATAATAGTAATGTTAATATCGATTCTCAATTCTTTCGATATCAGTAAGAATCGAGGGTATCAAGGTATCGAAGAATCGAGTTTTACAACCCTACTCTAAGCTAAATATAATATAATATGTGTAACAGAACTAACACATGTACAGGAATATAAACTTACAAACTAACTTAACCTAGGACAGCAACATTCAACACTCAACCATAACACAAGTAATTTTAATTCCTTACTACGAAGGGTATATAAATACCTAACTATACTTCCTCCAGGGTTCAAACTAATCTCCAAGCCATCTTGTCCACCTCATAGACCTCTCAACATAAACGGGATTGAGGTTTGTTCATAGTGTAAATAAATTAAGTCATTCTGCTTTGGTACTAAAGAATTTAAAACGTACATGTTGTATTGATCTTTCTTTTTTAGAATAAATATAGATATTTTAACAAAACTACCCGACTATAAATTCTGACTTGTTCTGGTTTGCTAAGATAAGTATCAAGGTTTATATGCAATAATTCATTCCAACACAACTAATGGAATAACTTAAACAGAATATTGGCAGTAAGCGTCCTTTATAAAACACAAACTTATTTTTTTGCTGACAACATTTATAAAAATATACTGAATGTTATTATTGTTATTTCAAATTTATAAATAATATCTATCAAAAGGTACAGTTTTAGATTACATGACTAGACATAAAAATACATAAAAGTGGATCTAGAATCTTTCGTAACTATCAAATAAGATTACCACTATGAAAATAAGACTGTAGGCCACCAGTGACCCCTGAAGCTAAACACACAAGGGATTGGGGGTTGGGGGGGGGGCAAACAAACAGGGTAGTCGTATAACATTTTGGGGGATACATGATGAAAGGAGCAAAATAAAATTTTATATTTTACCATTCAACACGTAATATATACAATTAATAAGTGATTGATAAGATCTTGGCAAACCTTTTATAGCAAAAATTTTAGATGAAAATAATGTTTTTAAAAGAGCGATAAATTTTAATAGTTTGTTTATGTTTATTTCATCAATAGCAAAACTATGTTTATTTGTGCTGTATTACAGTATGCTTTATAGTAATGATAATATAAATAATAATAATTATTATTATTACTATAACAATAATAATGAAATTCTCGAATTAATTTTACAAAAATAAACCCAAAAAAAAGTTTGTACTATCTGTCTTATGAACATATCCAAAGAATCAATATACCACAAAAAGCTTGTGGTTTCATTTACTAACACAAATATTAGATTTTAAATTAAATGCTAAAATATAGTTACACTAATTATGACTTGGAAACTAATAAAAGTTTTTATTTTATTATGTTGCTAAAACTTCCTTTTAACTAAATGTTAACTAACTAGAGCTGATGATGTATTATCCCCTCCACTACGCCCCATCCCCGAGGCCAACTCCCGCATTACCCCCCTGACACCTAAAATTTAATTTAGATGCGTCATGTTTACATTGCGATATGATTGGTGCTCTGGACCCTCTCCCGAACTTGAATCCTAGATACCCGCTTTATCATTTTTATAAGTGAATTTAATTAAAATAATTTATCAAAATGACGTTGCATATTTGTGAGGAGGCTTTTTTTTTACTTTTAAATGTCAGAAAAGACACAAAGTTACTGTGAATCGACTATATATATAAAGGCTATTATCGCTGCTTCTTCTCCTAGTGGTATTCCGCCATGGATCAGGCAACCAGCACTTCAAAGAGGTATACTTGGAGAAAAACCTACCCTTGATAAGAGCTTAGTTATATTCTGTTCACGATAGGTTTTTACCTGGATGACAGTTAGAAAATATATGTTTAGGTTTTGGGTTGCCAACACTTGTAAACGATCACAGTTTTGTTATAAATGTAAAGATCTTTAATTACCTGTTATATATTACATTTAAAATAAAGTAAACTTAAGTTTTCTCACACTATTTCATTTTTTTTAATAATTTATTTTTATCCAACTCGAAACAATATTATAAACATAATTAAAAGTACTTATTTTTCGTTTTGGAACATTACTGATTTTGTGTAATATAGTGCACACATCAATACCTTTTAGACCCGCATCGGTGGCGTAGTTGGCTAACGCGCTAGTCGTGTTGAGCTCGACCTCCGAGGATGGGGAGATCGAGGTTCGAATCTCGGTCGGGTGAACTGGGGGTGATTTTTCCTCAATGATTTTCCACTCTCGCTCCACGCAAATGCGGATTCACTTCCTCTAATTCAACCTTCCCAATTCCCAATCAATTAGCGTAATTAGTACTTAAAAAGCGTATAACCGAACGGGTAGTTAGACGTGGTGCTGAATAATAATAATACCTTTTAATACAGTCATCGTATTTACTTGGAAAAGAGTAAATTGTTGTCATTTTTTTACATACAATAAATGATTTTATGATTATTTTATCGTATTTTGAAATATTTAACTGAATAAAATATGTTCATCAACTGCGTGTCCGCATCATTGTAAAAAACTTGTTTACCGTCATGTTCAACCATATGGTTTAGATTCGTCGGTCACCATTTTGAAGCTATGTTCGTTAGAGGTTTTTGTGAGAATGGTGTTAATATTTTTTTAAGGGGAATATAATTATAAATAAACATTGTGTCCGACCTCAAATAAATATATAAATAATATCGGCCTAAATTACTGTGGTTAACCCTCACATTAATATATTGCCATCTGTTTTCATTACAGTCATCCAGAGTGATAGATGTCAGCTGTTGGCGTAGTGATATATTATGGATTACTTCTAGTAACATTTCTAGTTGTCATCCAGGTAAACTTAGCTCATGAATGACTTATACTCCATCCGGTGATTCTTTTAAATGTTTTTTTATATACGTGCCACACCAACTTTATTAGCAAATCAATCCAAGGAGTATAGCTTATGAGATATATTAGAGTAAATTTATCCACATTAGCGTACAAAGAGAAATATAAAACCACAATTTAAATCGCATATGAAAACCCCACTCCTTAGTCAAAAGATTGGGATTATATAACCAACCTCCTTGTAAGCGGCGACAAAGTACAATGCGACTCTAACGACAGTTGTTGAATATCTGTAATGAGCATACCAACATTAGAGGAGGAACTTTTTTAATTAAGAGAAAAACTTGTCATCAAATTCCAGGACGCCTTTGATAAGATATTCAAGAACTGTTGATATCACCATGTGAAAAAAATTAAACAAATGTTTCTAATGGAGAATCTTTCTTATATTGACCAAAAAAGTTTTAACATAAAAACTGCAAAAACACTTACCTTTTCTCGTGTTCCCCACATTCACACCTTAAACTTCTCGATCTTCGCAACGATTATTTTGAGCGTGTGTTTTTTTTAGTATAAATAAATGTGCTAATATTTTAGTTTTATTAGTGATAGATGCCCTAGTAAAAGTTTGAGCTATCGTAAATTACATCAGTTGATTTAATGGCACAATATGAATCAGAATTAGCCGGAAAAATAGATGAGTAGAACCAACTTCAGTCAGAACTGAACCCAAATCTCCAAAGGAAGGACTAGGAATATCAACTGTCCACCTACTCTCTTCCATACCATCAAATATTTTTTTAGTGTGAGCTTATACTTGAATTTTAAATTCCATAAAACAAATCTAAGGAAGTTCAAGCTAGTTTTAAATTATTTTTAGTAGTTAAATTATTTTTGTTAGAAAATCATTTATACTCTCTCACTTAACAAATTTGTTACCCTCCTCAGATGAATAAAGTAATTTTTAACAGAGTCAAAACAGAACATTCTAACAATTTAGATTAGTTATGCGTACAACCCGAACGGGTATAAAAACGCGGTGCTAGAAAAAATAGATTAGTTAACACCAGTAAATTACCTTTAAACAGATTTTTACCCAAAAAATCAGTATACATTTTTATTTTTCATTCAATCATTTTCAAGCACTCCACAGATATTCATTTTAAACAAAATCGTTAAAACCAGTTTTAAAAAATCTGTACAGTAGAACCCCTACTATACGGATGCCGATTATCTGGACGACCGGTTATTTAAATTCATATCACAGCAACGGTTTTCTTTAAATTCTGAAGAAAAAAAAGTTTAATAAAATTTGTCTAACTTTTCATTCAGAGATTTATGTATGGAATGTAATTGCTTTTAAAATGTCCAAAGGTTTATTTTTATGTTGTATTGTATAATAAATACATAATATAGGATGTAACTTATTTTATGATGTGTTGTAAGCACATATTAGTACATACGTTATACTGCTTTTTGGTACTAACTTATATTTTAAATACAGTATTTTCATATAGACTAACTTTTTTCTTCTTAAGGTGCGGCAGAAGGGAGCGCGAGTAATTTTACAGTTTTTATAGCATTCAACTATTTTGGCCAAAATAAATCAAATATTTCTCCAGTAGCAACATAGAATTTAGTTTTATGCACATTCTAATATAAACAGATCTTGAATATCTGTCCAGGGGGTCCTGGAATTTTGTCAAAACATTTTAAATAAAGAGAAATGTTTTGACAAAATTCCAGGACACCCTCAACAAATATTAAAGATCTGTTGATATTAGCATGTGCAGAAAACTCCATGCTGCTACTGGAAAATATTTTATTTATTTTTGCTAAAAAATTTCAATTCTATAAAAACTGTAAAAATACTTGCGCTCGTTTCAGCCGCACCTTAAGATCAGTTATCCGTATTTTCGACCATGTGGACTAATCTAGGTCCTGATTACTCTAGATAATCGTGGCTAAAGTGTAATTTTAAAAAAATCGTTCATTAGTAAATAATTTCCTGCATTAATAATAGAACATTCTAAGATAATTGGGGATTGTTTTAGTGGTTTTTAAGGTTTCGGAATTATTATTCCCATAGTAAATACCACAGTGGGAGGATATTTCTTTTCAAGTAGGCGGTACCCTTAAGTTGGGCTGGTCACAATTAATAAATCTACAAGCCAACAATGAGAGGAGAATATACTTGTGACTTATAAAGTTGTGAGCTTGTCGTTTTACTAAACATGCCACAGCGATTCATTTTACTGCGAACCTAGCTTCTAAAGGCTTGCGGTTGTACTTAAAGAAAATAACACGACATTGAATAAATAGGCCTAAATCAGGCAACTTAGATATAATGCCACATTCCATAAGTCGAGAAGTTTCAAAGCACAGTCTATTTATAACCTAATCTCCACACAGGTAATTATCAACTACACTAAGCTCATATTCACAGCTAGACATGTTCCAGACTTTCAACTCCTAGAAATTGTCCTATACGATTTTCCGAAATTAATATTAGGGTCACGACCCTATAATAGATTTTAAAAACTCTCTTATGTGAAGACATAAAAAAGAACACGTGTTTTATTCGAAACATCCCACAACACAAAAACTTTGTAAATTTGTGGGCATTTCATAATTTTACGTAAGTATGCAGCCTACGCATGCGCTGATCCGATAAGCACAAGGTAATGAACCCAAAGACACAGTAATATTATTAGTATATGAAACGCCTAGGGTGCCTTAAATTTATAATTAGTGTACCATGACACAGATCTGTACACCTATGGTATTCGAATCCTAAGCTCTCTGTCACTGGCAGTCTTAATTGTTAAGCCTATTTTTATAGCCTAATTTTACCTGTCTTTTTAAGTATTCTTGATATGGTCTTTAAAAACATAATAAAAAGCTATATTCAACAATGAAATGGTCTTCATAAATAGTGGCCTTTGAACTATGTATACACAAATTATTTTTCCAGGGTGTACCAACATTCATATTAAATGCTCCAAGAATTTAAAAGTGTAACAAATACAGTGTTATGTTGTTTTACAACACAGTCGAAATTTCCCTGTCCGATAAACGGTTTGTACATTGCATTCGACTCACCCGAGGCGTGGCTGGAATTGTTGACAACATATTGGAATGACAAGAAAATGAGCTCTCTTGTGTTCACCTTGTGGAATATTAGGGGGTTCATCTCACCACTGGAATATTCCACTTCATAGCTTGAAAGACACCTGCAACAAACATTTACATGCACATTAAGCCTATTCTACATACGTTTTAAGTTCCGTGTACGTATAGTCCTTAAGTACATTTTATTTTTTAATTGTACGTAAGCCGGCCTCGTAATATAGTGGTAAGCACCTCTGGCTGATAATCTAGAAGTCACTGGTTCAATTCTTGGCTGGTACCGGGGGACTTTTATCAAAAAATGAATAATTCTCATATCCCACAGGATTTGGATTAGGCTTAAGCTACGTTAAGATTTTCATTGGCTTCAACCAGTCATATTCACTATCACCATCACGTCATCTCATCGGAACATAGAAAGAGCCTCTACAAAAAAAAATGTACCGTTAATACATTCGGGCGTCCATGGGCTCATTAGTTCATTAGTACTGGTCAATCCTTCCGCAAATTGAATTACTGATTGATGTAGCCCCAGCAGGTTATTATTATTATTATTATTATTATTATACACGCACTCTGTATATAGTACTTAATCATGTGATATCGTGTAGACCACAGAGATAATATGATATGCTGTCCAATCAAACTCATTGAAATAAATCAACTTAAAGAGTAAATTTTATAGGCACAATTCACATTTCCCAATTATTATTTTTTCTGTTGTTTTAGTTAAAATAACGATAGCCTATTAAAGTTTTCACGGAATGGCTATTTACTGTAAATAAATGATGATACGTTTATAAAATGGTGATTGTTTCCTTTCCTATCACTGATACTTTAATTTTGATTTGTATATAGATTTTAGATTATCTGTCTACTTGTGACTGGATCTTCGTAGCCTACCATAACGACAGTTCTTAAGGTGGGACGGATTATGACGCTATAAAAATCCAGCGTTTTTGCAGTTTTATATCAAAACTTTTTTTTTTCAAAATAGATAAAATATATCTCCAGTAGAAATATTGAGTTTAATTTTCTCCACACGGTGATATCAACCTTTTTAAATATCTGTCAAGAGTGCCCTTAAATTTAATCACAGCTTCTCTTCATTTAAAAAAATTATCACCTAATGCCGTTATGATTATGACAAATATTCAAGAACTGTTGATATCACCATGTGAAAAAAAGTAAACTCGATGTTTCCACTAATCCGAATGTATAGTAAATCACCGTGCTTAAAAGAATTACAAAGCTACGTACAGCTAATCATAGATGCCCATTTAAAAATAATTCCGATTTAAACATCAATGTTTCAAAAGGTAAATGTTTTCTCTTTGATGTTTTACCAACAATGGTGAGAGGTTTCAATGCATTATCGATGTTTTCCTTTTAGATGTGTAGCCCAATACACTTGAGAATAAGAGAGCTCCTGAGATGTAGTATGTAGGCAATATGGCAACCGTTAAGTTTGGTGGGCTAGTATTTTCACAAGGGGTACTTTTTTTATTTTTAGCGCTGCTTCTTACTAATTATTCAGGTTACGCGCATATGTGCTAATTACGCTAATGAGTTGAGGGTGAGAAAGGTTAAATTTAGAGGTGGGGTGGGAGGGAGGAGTAGAAAATCATTTAGTAAAAACCACTCTCAGTACCACCCGACCAGGAACCAACCCCGATCTCCCTGTCATCGGCAGTCTAGTCGAGGGGTCTTCAAACTATGGCACGCGGGCCGCGTCCAACCCACAGAATGTGTTCACTCAGTCTGCAGGCACATTTATATAATAAAACAAATAATGAAGAAAATAATTGTAATGGTGAATACTGGATATTTATAGTGCCCCTGTATGTAATACACATAATACCGCCATACACCATCATATGCACCCGGCGGCCGTACTGGAAACAGCCTTAATTAAGGTGAACAGTTCCTCAGCACTCGATAGCCGCGTTTCTTAGAGTGTCTGTTGAACGAA
Organism: Timema californicum; assembly: GCA_902141385.1. Taxonomy (NCBI): domain Eukaryota; kingdom Metazoa; phylum Arthropoda; class Insecta; order Phasmatodea; family Timematidae; genus Timema; species Timema californicum. The sequence goes on along the minus strand of CABFOW010000354.1, from coordinate 146,527 downwards.
GGGTCTCCGGCTTGTACCTTGGGTATTTTTCCCGAAAGGGGAACCTCCCAAAGGTCACCAGGGTTTGGTTAGTTAGGTTTAAGTGTTTCCACTGGTTGAACGCCTTCATATTCACTATTACCATCACCTCATCTCATAGGGACATGGAAATAGCTTTCACGGAAAGGATGTTCGATTAGTACATTCGGGCGTCGCCTTGGTAATGGTACATTAGTACCGGCTAAACTTTCCTCTATTGGGCTTCGATTGATGTAGCCAAGACGTGCAGTATTATTATTACTTAAGCTTATTAGGTTTTAAATATTCAAATTATAATTAAATTTCAGGATTTTTATGTAAAATACAGAGTAGGATTCGAGGAAAATAAGATTTAAACTCTCTCTCTCTAGAGAAAGATAGCCCAATTTTCTCCCTCCGAGTATTTTAAAACAGCTCGTAAAGCATTGCGGACAGACAACGTTATTAATATATAGATTAGCGCTAGATTATGTCTTGAGAAATTTAGGATCCAAACTCCCTTAAAATGTAACGAGAAAATAGAGGAGGGCTAGAAATTGAAATGTCTTGTTATAAATAGCTTCCTATCTTCTCCTCTTTTTCTGTCCTCTCCTTGTCGCAATAAAATTAATGGATGCTGACCACAGCCGTTCTTTGAAGTGCCCAAGGTGGGGTGAAGGGGTGAAACGGTGGGGGTGGCTTTATTCCTCCCTCAGTGACTCTATTTTGTTGTATCTCTTCTTCAAGGATCTATGGCCATTTGATTAGAAACATTTATTCAGCAGAAATGACTGAGTCTAGTTACAAATGAGATTCGATTTATGTATTGCTAGCATCAGCGTTATTGAAGGTTAAGTCTAAGGATTAGGGATGATAAAGTGCACCAGCATTATCCTGTAAAAAATAGTGAAACTATGGTTAAAACTACTCACAGTGCACCCAACTGAGGCTTGAAGCTTGATTTATCTTATCATCAGCAATCTAGTACTCTATATTGATAGAGTGATGCCTTAGAGCATGCGACCATTGATGTATGTTGTGTGTGTGTGTGTGTGTGTGTGTGTGTGTGTGTGTATATGTATGTATGTATGTATGTATGTATGTATGTATGTATGTATGTATGTATGTATGTAATGTATGTATAAGTGAATATTTGAGCTGTGTTTTAGTTAGTTGGTTTGTTTGTTTGTTTGTTTGTAAGGTATTTTATAGTGTTTTTACGACCAATAATAGGTCTTGCTTTTGAATCTCATATGATTTTGACAGGTTAACCCGAAAGGAAGGTGAGAGTTGCGGAAATAGTTTACTTGACCTGTCAATATAGCTGACATACGGGATAGAATAGTATGATTGTGAGAAGAACAGTAGACGTTAGTTGCTAAAGATACTAAAAGCATTTTAGTATATTTATGTATTAGGTCATGCTATCTTCAGCTGTCACTTTTGATGGATATTTTCAATATTTATGGATAAAGTTAAATGATATCAATGTTTGGCGCTGATGAATATGTTTGAATTTTCTCTACTGTTCTTCCAACCAAAATAAGGGTATAAGTGATAACGGATTACCCGTGTTGTCTTTAAGTTGCTATTAGCAAAGATACATAATATTATATTAATCGTTTTTGGTAGATTCCATCCCATTTGATTTTTTTATACAAACTTCACACAATCATTATAAGTTCTTAAGTAAATTCCTTCCTGTCTAATAAGGGTGCTATGTAAAATGGTGTATCTTCCTCATACTGCCTTGGGTAAAGAATTATTACACCCTCCGCCGATCCTATAGATAAGGCCCCTAAAACTATAGGATAGAGAGGATGCAACAATACAAGGAAAATAACAACTGTAAATAGAAAAAAGTTTATAACAAAATATTCTTTTATTGCCAAAAATATTAAAAAAACACGGAAAGGACGGCCTTATTTTAAAACATTCTATAGCTACTATTCTGAAAGGAAACATTGATATATTTGCGTCGGACTTAAGGTCCTTCAAACATAACGTTGTGACTGGTTACTCATAACCAAAAACAAGACTTAAGGTCTTTCAAAGAGTAAATTAACAACAAGTTTTACCTATGTTCCCATGACATACCGAACTCAACTAACCTTCACGTTAATTCTATATATTACAAATATACATTAAAGTTAAATCAACTTGATCCCAACATAAGGTTATCTAAGTAAACATAAAAATTACTAAGTCTAACGCAATTAGCATTTACGTTAACTATACATTTAACTAATAAATGTAGGCCCCTCTTTCATGACCTAAATAACTCTTGTAAAACAAACATAATATAAACAAGGTGAAAAGTTCATTTCTAAGATTCTACATTTAACGTTATTTCCTAACAGTTACATTTAAATAGCGGCAAAACAACTTTCAAACTTTCTTCCCTAACTTTCTACATTTCTACGGTGATCCCTAAAATGATCCTACATATTTACAATTTACAATCCTACACCCTACACCTGACCGACGAGTAGTGATAGTTAAAGTGAAGTGAACATTTACTTTACATATTTACAATAAACAATCTATCCTACTCCCTACACCTGACCGACGAGCAGTGATAGTGAAAAGTGAACATGAACTTTACATTTTTACCATAAACAATCTATCCTACTCCCTACACCTGACCGACGAGTAGTGATAGTGAAAAGTGAACCTTCTCTTTACATATTTACAATAAACAATCTATCCTGCTCCCTACACCTGACCGACGAGCAGTGATAGCGAAAAGTGAACCTGAACATTCTCGTTACATATTTACAATAAACAATCTATCCTGCTCCCTACACCTGACCGACGAGCAGTGATAGCGAAAAGTGAACATTCGTATACAATTTACAATCCTCTTTATAATGAGCCTAAAAACACGGAAACAAAGGGGAGGGGTTTTCACTTCCAACTCAGTTACGCTCAAATAGTCCATTACGTCATTCTGACACAACTTCGTAGGTTTTCCCAGCCGCTGATTGGACGCGTCGTTGTCGCTCTGCAGTATTCCCTTTCTCGACCAATGTGCAAGCTTGAAAGTTCGGCGTGGCATTTTCATATCCCTCCGCCAGACGGCAAACCAGGGTTAGTTGATTTGGCAGAGGGGGGTCAAGTAAACATTGGCTAGTTTATTTCCAATGTTCGGGCTGAGTAGATCGTTGAGCACGTTCTCCGAGATGTTGTTGCCCAACTCTTGTTTATTGGTGCGTTTGACTCGCCAGCGACGTAGCCAGGGAATCTGGACGAAGGTACGTTTTGAACAGTTATTTAACTACACTGTTTATAATGGATTTTTCTGAATGCTGGCTTTGAGTAATTGTTGGGGCAAGATAGGGCTATAATAGAGAAGAATACTATTATAGGATTCTTGGAGGTTATTTCTGGGGGTGGGTAGTATGTATCTTGGCAATTTTATTAGTGATATTAGGTTAGGTGGGGAGTAATTGTACAATACGAAGCATTGTATTGTTACAGAATGATGCATATAATAAATTATAACAAATTAAATTTAGTAATTAAAATAATGTATTTACATTCCAAACACTTATTTCGACATGACCACATTTTTTTATCCATGTATGGAGGGAAAAACCTACCAAAATAAAATCAATAACATGGTGTAGAAACTAATTATTTGTTTTGTTTTTGTGATTTTTTGATAAATATTTGATTGTTTGTCATACTATTAACTTCAATTTCCTCGAAAAAAAATCTAAGGATACAGAAAAGAAATATTGTGAAAATAATATTCATCAAATTCGGAATATTTTTTTACCTACGAAGCTATTATAAGTTTTATACCTACAAAGTTACATTAAACTTCTAACTTTTTTAAATTTTAGTACCGTATCTTACTACCCATTTGGGCTATACGCCTATATGCTAATTACGCTAGTGGGATAAGTATAAGTAAGGTTGAATGAGAGAAAATGTACCCACTTTTGCGTGGAGAGAGAGAGTGGAAAACCATTCGGGAAAAATCACCCTCAATACACCCTCCCGGAATCTAACCCCGATCTCCCCATCATTGTCAGTCTAATATATTGCAACAGTGGTGCCTTGGACCATGCGGCCACCGAAACGGGTCATTTACGTTAAAATCAAATGTAAATGTTTTTAAAAATCAATCTTAATACATAAAAGATGGAATTTACGTCTGCCAGTAATAATGTTTGGGTGTGCAAAACTTCAACTTCGCTTCGAAAAAAAAAAAAGAATCTGGCTTCAACCATTGCAAAGCTTAGGCCATAAAAATATAAAACACTAAACTACACAGTTCAATTTATGTCAATTTGTGATGTTATTTATATTAAAAATTAGTGTTCATATGCAAAAATCCTTAGTGAATTAATATCATGCTGTGATTAAAAAAAACATTTCAGCTTTGAACAAAAAGTTTCAAACAATTTTGCTATAAACATTTTGAATATTATATTTAGTGTTTGTAAAGTTTTATAAATATGAACTAAGTATTTTTAAATTATAAAACAGAATATTTCAGCTTGGAACAAAAAGTTTCAAACAATTTTGCTATAAACGTTTTGAATATTATTTTTAGTGTTTGTAAAGTTTTATAAATATGAACTAAGTATTTTTAAATTATAAAACAGAACTTCTATTTGGATTCGAAAATATTTCATATTGTGTTTCGATTCGAATTAAAAAAGTGGACCTCGCACATGGCTAATACATTATATATTATATTATATTGCGTCTACTATAACATACTATTATATACTATAACTATAATATGTTAGTTAGTAAATATTATATTATATTTTAAATTCCAAAACGTTGAACTTATCGTGGATCTATTATACTCCTTGTAGCTTTATAATTCAATTTGAAATAGAGTAAGCTAGACAATTAAACCTGGATCATATTAAACAATGTTTGAAGTAAACCCCCTTAGTTAATTTGTGATTTGATACTGGCAGATGGAGGGTAACTAAATGGTTGAGAAGGAGGGAGAGGGGGAGGGACAGAATAAAGTCCGTTCACGGCGGCTTTGGCCTTTTCTGACAGTCGACACTTTCAAGTATAACATATATGTCATGTTAACTTTAGCAGGATGTATTAGTTACAGTGAAGCGCGTTCTCACTTTCGAAAACAATAGAACAATATCCAGCGTGGGTTTTTTTAAATTTACGATCCTTACATTAAAAAAACTCGCAGTTTCGAATAAGACAAGTCTTAAAAGAATTCTCTTACACGTGTTGCAATTTTTTAAGACACTGAAAGTGACCTTTGTCGATTTATTTCTACCAAGGGAAATTGCTCGGGATAGGGTAGGGGAGGGGGAGGGGACGCTGCTCCCTCAGATCGCGACAAGGGTTGCAAGGAGACCTCACGGCTTCCATTCCATCAGAGAATCACTCGTGACCACACCAGTAAACAGATCGGACGTGTGTTAAAACACTCGCGTAGTCAAAGGGTTGGAGAGGAGCAAATCACGTCAACTCAACTTTCGTTATTTAGATTAACTATTCAAATGTTAGTCAGAATCAAAGTTTGGAATTAATTAACACTAATTATCTGTTATCTTGCACTTAAATCAAACCCAATATAACCGTTGGTAGGTTACGTGAAATTAACTGGCGCTCGAACACAATGTATTTAAATATTTAAACCTAACGCTGAATCTGGAGATTGGTCGAAACCATTTTTTCTAGAATATGGATATGTATTTTACCTATTGTTTTCATATCCGAATCCTAGAAGACAAGATAATCGTAAAGTATAATTTTCTTGTTTCTCAATTCTGACTTTTTTTATGTTAATTCTTTAGTCTCTAATAGGAAACAGGAAATGGAACTAAGCTCGGTGCACATGAATTGCAGAACATCTAATACGGGTGCACTCGAATTGCGGAACGACCAATACAGGTGCACATGAATTGTGGAACAACTTATCTGAGCCCGGTAATATCCTTATACGAATTGCGGTGTAAAAATTAAATTCATAATAACTTTGTTCAGAATGGAACATAGAAGTTAGGTTAGGTTGGGTTAGGTTAGGCTAGGTTAGGATACGTTAAGCTAGGCTAGGATGGGTTAAGCTAGTAGCTAGGAGTTGAATGGGATTACAGGTTCTCAAGCAATTCTTGTGGACCTGCTTATAGGTATATTTTATTCGGCAATTTGAGGGGGCCCACTAAACTATAGCCAAAGGGTTAGTTCACATTCAGTTGTAAATTAATGATATGAGGTCTGGTTGTTGGGTGACTCTTACAGTCATGTAGAGATAAACCACCAATCAGCATTATAATAGCTATAAAAATATATTCAAAATTTTATAATAAATAACTAAAAATCTATATTCTGAAATGTTGACAAATTCCTTATTCTCAAGAATCCTAAAGATTCGAGAGACTTGAAGGGGATCCCCCGAATCTTCCCATCTCCCCCCCCCCCAACCCCCCGTTTTACTAAAGTCAGTTCCATATTAATTCACCTTTACACCCACTTCAGTGGTTAAAGAAAGCAGTTATTTTGTTAAATTGGAATAAGTGATCACCGTTATCAATACGGATGGAGTATTTGTGATTTTCTGTATTTCTCTAAATAAATATTATGAAATATTTATAGTTTTCTTTCGGCTGTTATGTTCATAGCTTACAAAATGTAAAGTAAATCCGTGCTATTGACATATTTTGAAAGTCATACAGGTACTTGATAGAATTACTGATGACGATAATTTGAAAGTCTGACGAAAGGTGTATGGGGACAATCTATTAGGGGCCTGTGATCGTAAAAACGCTAAGAACCCTTGGTCTAAGGCATCACTACCGCAATAGACTGGACTGACAATAACGTGGATATCAGAGTTCAAATCCCAGTTGGGTGTACTGAGGGTGTTATTTTCATAAATGGTTTTCCATTTCCTTCCTTCTAATTGTGGGTACATTTCTTCTTCATTCATCCTTCCCTATCCCTAGCACATAAAAGTAATACGTATATATGAATACAGATCAAACGGGTAGTAATACGCTATGCTAAATAAACTCTCTGAACATATGTTGTGGTACTGTAGTGGAAGTAGATTTCTTAGTAATTATTTTCAACACAATTGATACGAATTGCTTAATTTATGGTGTATGGATGAGTATGACTCTAGAGAAAGTGTATCTGCATAAACGTGAGAAAATAGTGGGAAAACCATCCCTGAGTACACCCGACTTGAATCATAACCGTGGGTGACCTGGCGGTCTAGGGGTAAGGTGTCGGACTTCTGTGCTGGGGTCCGAGGTTCAATCATCTGTCTCGGCACAGATTTATCTAATTACCAAACCCTTCCTTTTACCCCTGACAAGACGTGTTATTAATCACAACTTGTGAATGTGTGGAATGCCAGGCCTCCACCGTGGTTCAGATCCCACGTTAAACTGTAGGTCCTCCTTTTAATCTCACAATCACCCTACCATTAAATATTGGCGTAAGTGCGTATAGCCCGAACGGGTAGTAAGACTCAGTGTTAATAATAATAATAATAACCTTGGCCTCAAAGTCACCATCAATCCAGTTTATTGCGGGACTAATGCTTTATACCATGTGACCGACGGTGGGCAAGTGGACTATAGGCCAAGCTCATCTGGTCTGGTTGGTCGATTATTGGAAAGTTCGAGGTTCTAGTCTCGGTCTGGTATGTATTGTAATACAGGTAGAGATTTCCCGACTGTGACTTTCCCACACCTTTTCCGCGCTGATGCGGGTGTGTTTCTTCCAAGCTACCTTCCTAAACACCTACCCATTATAATACCTTGTTGTACGCACAGTTATAATTTCCTGTGGTTCGCGTTTGGCCAAACTATCATCATGTTAGCTTCTTTAGTGCTGACTGACAGCTCACAGCTGAAAGCTAAAAGCTTTGAAAAGTTACAGTTAAAGTTAAAGGATGTTTTTTCCCAAAGTAGTTTTCCACCTTTCCTCCACACAATTGATAAATATAACCATCTTAATCTCTCACGCGTTAAACTAGTGACTAGTACATAAACGTGTAGCCCGAATGGGTAGTAAGAAGCAGTGCTAAACAAAAATTTAGGGTTGATATGCACTCAAAAAACGGGGAAAACTTGAAAAAATCTGGAAATTTTAAAACTTTTAAAGCTTACATTAACTACATTAATGTGAAAGAAGGAATTTTAAAGAAAGTGTATTTAAATCCATGTGTAAGGAGGGTGAGGAAAATATTCAGGGGAATTTACCCCGGGACATCTGGCTGGGATTCCAGCCCTGACCTTACCACCACCCTTAACAAAACAATACGAGACTGATGCCTTGGCTCCCACACACACTATATTTCGGACTATAAGTTAAAATCCCTAATAAAAATAATGGGGTATTGACTAGGGTTGATTTTATAGGAAATACGCCTGCAATTATAATGTGATATAGGCCTAAATGTGAAACCCGTTTCGGTGGTCATACGACCTAAGGTGCCACTTTATAAATAGACTGTATTGTTGAATACAGGTAGATTGAAGTTCAAATCCCAGTTGTGTTTATTGAGGGTGTTTTTTCCTACTTGGTTTCTCACTCTCTTTCCAAGCACATTCACGTACGTTTTATAATCCTTACATTAGTTTATTTAATAAATATGTGTGTAATTTGAAAGGGTTGTGAACCTGTTTTGTGTGTGGGGTTTTTTTAAATATAAGGGGAAAAGTGAGGTCAAACAAGGATAAGTCAGGTGTGCTGGCCGCTCGTCCAACTTGTACGGTTAGTACACGTAATAAAGAAAGAGGCACTTACTTCGTCCCTACCTGCTCGTCAATCCAGAAGAGCATCACCTCGCCGAAAGTGATGTTGACAGCTGTCAATTTGACGACCTGTAACAGTATCACACAAGAGAGTTTTTTTTAACTAACCAAGACACGCACGGGTGTGTACGCGGACAAAGAAGTCAGTCACGTCTTATTTGGTTGGGCGGGGACGGAGAGATCGAAGTTCGAATCCCGGACAGGTGAGCTACACTTGTATTTTATTTTTTTTACCAAATGGTCTACCAGTCTCCTTCCACGTAACTTAAGATAATTTTTTCTAAATTTTACCTTCCTCATTCTAGCCCCACTATCGCAATTAAAGTGAATATAGCTCGGATGGGTTTTAATATGTGCTTGGATGGAAAAATAATGGTTGGCGTAGTAGCTGTAATGGTTACACACTCTTACCTTAGCAATGATATTATTACACATGTTGAGTTAATTTTTACTAATTTAAAGGTGACCTGGTGGTCTAGGGGTAAGGTGTCAGACTTCTATGCTGGCAGCCGGGGTTCGATCCCCGGTCCCGGCAAAGATNCGACCGAGATTTGAACCTCAATCTCCCTGTCATCGGCAGTCTAGTATAACACGAGAGTAGCGCGTTAGATCGTGCGGCCACCGAAGCGGGTGTTTAGAAATTATTTTCAAGTTTATAAATAAATAACTAATTAGGATAGGTTTCAAAAAAAGGCTTTTTTGTGGGCTCTTACGTCTAATCTTAGAAAAACAAAACAATTATTAGACTGTGTTTATAGATTTTCAAATCAAGATGAAGAAATTTATATCCAAACAAAACTTTAATATAAGGAGTAAGGCTTGGTAGGATAACTTAGATAAAATGCTTCCGCATTTGGGTTAATAGAAAATTGGGAAAACCACATATATAAATCAAGAGATAAACCCCAGTGCAACAGGTTAGGATTCGAGCCATGATTTCCTCGTCAATGGCAAATAAAAACCAATATGAGCCCGATGCCTTTTTAGAGCACTTGGTCACAACTACGGATGACTCAGTATCAGCCCAACCAAGGTGACGACGATGGTTTCTTCTTAAGAATGGCACCCAGCATTCGCCTTGTGATGATAGTGGAAAAGGTGAAGGGGGAAATCTGCATAATGTAATAAACCGTTCCTTTCGCGCCACCCCCTTCTCTCCGTTCAACCAACTTGAACACGTGTCGTGCATGTAACGAAATCTGTGATTAAAACTGATTACTAGACATGAGGGGGAGAGACGCCTAGCCTCGCGACGTACAGACTCTCAACGTAATGGTTCAATTAGTCAACTTGCGTAAGTTCCGGCACGACTGCGTGACGATACAAGTTTTAACTTTTGGTTTACGTTCTTTCGTGTCAGTAACTTGGATTTAAACTTTAGATATGTTAAGGAGGTAGTGATTAAGATGTAGATGAATGTTATAAAACAATCATTAATACTTTCGCTTATAGTATTTTATAGTTTGGAACAAAATTCTGTCATTAATTATTATTATTATTATTATTATTAGCACCGCGTCTTACTACCCGTTCGGGTTATACGCACTTACGCTAATGTGTAGGGTGATTGTGAGATGAAATGAATGACCTACAGTTTAACGTGGAATCCGAACCACGGTGGAGGCCTGGCATTCCCCACATTCACAAGATGTCTTGTCAGAGGTGAAGGAAGGGTTTGGCAATCAGATAAATCTGTGCCGGGACCGAGGATTGAACCCCGGCCGCCAGTATAGAAGTCTGACACCTTACCCCTTGACCGCCAGGTCACCTCTGTCATTAATAAACTAGTTTCAAATCTATTACTCACCACAACTCAAGTATAATTGCAGTGCTATTTATTAGGTAAAACACCTACTTGATATCCATTTTGAACAAAATAGCTATTCGCCTCAATGACCGAACGTTCTAAGGCATCACTCTCGTGTTGGACTGGTCTGCTGATGATGGGGAGATATAATCCTGGTCAGGTCTACTGAGGGTGTTTTTCCTAAATTATTTCTCACTCTCCTTCCATACAAATTCGGGTGGTTTACCTCTAAAATGCGTCCTTCCTCATAGCCCCATTAGAGTAGTTGTCAGATATGCGTGTAAATTGCGTATAGTACGATGATGGGAAAATTAGTTACGGCCAATTTTGAAAAAATTTGGATTTGCAAAAATAATGTATAAACCTACGTAAACTAATCTCAAATGAAGTATACACTGTCATTTATCATGTAAAAAAATCCATAGTTAGCCATTTTGACGAATTGTTAAAGCCATTTTCAGAAAACTTTAACTTAAGAAACATCGGTCATTTGTAAACTACACTTAATGTTATCGTTTGAATTAAAATTACAATTTTTCCTTGAAGTATGTTCACATAACATCTAAATATCAAGTTTGAACGAAATCCATTGAATCGTTTCAGCTGTGGTCCCAGACACAGGCAAAGGAACACAATTATAAGACCAACCTTTTTATATCGGGGACAAATAAAACGTAAAGATACATCATTATCCCAAGGTCGAAAATTGTTATGATTTCAATATTTCATCAATATGAAAACATAATTAATTGGAACTGTATGATCAAGTTCGCATTGTACCAAATAGTCAAACACACGCCACTACTACTCCACGCATTACAGTTGGGCCACGAAACCCTTCTGGTTTACTGGTGACGAGAAGATCGAAGTTCGAATCTTGGACGGGTGTATTGAGGTGGTTTTCATCAAATAGTTTTCTCACTTTTCCTTCATAAAAATTTGGGTACATTTCCTCTGAATTCTACCTCTATCCTCACTACTCTATTATCGTAGATATGCAGATAACCTGGTAGCACGTAAAACCATTAGTTTGCTAAATCAAATATATGTTTTTAAATCTCAATAATAACGCTATTCATCGTTTTATAATAAAATGTGAGGGATTTAGGTATAGACAAACAGGAGATGAAAATTTTCCGGCAAATATTCCAGGTCATTGAATCTCATGGAAGAGTGAGGCATTCGTAAAGGGTCTGATTATAATATTGAGTATCAATATATCTTATCTACAAAAAAAAACCGACGTTAGTGACACATTCAACCACTAAGAACTCTAGTTTATTGGTGAATATGAGAAAATAACCGTCTGCAATCGTTGTTATTTCTTTATTGTGACTTATCTGATAATGTTCTGGTGTTAACGTCCTTGGGATAAATTAGGCTGAAGTGGAAACGTTAAACCTTGGGATACATCGATTGTATTAGTACCTATAAGGATGCTAGGAAAGTTTTTCAGATAAAAACTAAACGAAATTTGTTATCTCATATTTATTGGCGTGACAAGTATCCTTGTCATCTTATAACGGCTCTACCATACACACACAAACAGGATTGTAGGATAGAATTTTTTCGCCGCCTATTATTATAGATCCGGTCTATACGTATTTTAATAGAGCTAATTGGATAGAGGTGCATAGGTTCTCATTTAGACGAAATGTGAAAGCATTTAGGTGGAGGTAGCGTGAGAAACTGTGAAAACCACCTTCGGTACACACGGCCGAGACTCGTGCCTCGACCTCCCCCATCACCGTCAAACCAAACTAGACGAGCTTGACGTTCATTCCACGGGCCCACCGACGCAGGTGACCCAAGATGTTGTTTCTTCTTCGCTAAGGGGGCCCATTTAACTGTTGGTTGGGTGTTTAGAGGAGTGATTAATGTCGCTGCTGCCGGAACCAGACCATTATTAAAAAGAGGAGAGGCGGAGTTTTGGCTCCTACCAAGACAGGAAGAGAAGAGAGCGGTGAATGGGAGGTTAATATTATAGTTGGAGACATCCTGGTGCCCCTTGGGCACAGACAGTTATATACCAGACTAACGGCCTCCAGGTTAAAGTGACTGCGCTCCGTGGTCGAGCTTGAGTTCTTCAACACGAGTATCGCTAGGTGCCATCAAGGGTTTTTTTTTCTTAAAGATCTAATTTTAAACATGGTGTTGCCGAAGAAGAGACAAATATATTTTTAGAGTCAATCGACCGGTTACCTCAAAGTTAGGTTCAAGTAGTGACCCAACCCCCTCTTCACATAATCCTACCTCACAAAGGGTTTAAGCAGCCTGTCTATTACGATTATAATGGTCCGTAAATGACGAACATGTTAAAAGTTAGTAGATTAACAACGGTACATTTGAAAATTCTTTAAACACTGAGTATTGACACTAGCGAACCCCAGTGTTGATGGACTAGACCTGGCTCAAGGAGCGCAGAGAAACTTACAAAATTATGAAGATTTGGTGTAGACTTGGCTGTTCCCTGAGGCCATGAACAAACCTTCAATTATTTTCATATCAATATACGTGTGCTAGGTATAACCCACCTGCTGTAGTATAGTGGTCAAAGTTCCCGATTACAAATCCAGAAGTACCGGATACAATCTCCGGTGCTCAGAAATTTTCCTGTGGAGCAATGGGCCTGGAACGAGGTAAACTCAGCCTCGTAAGGACAAATGAGGAGCTTCTTTAATAAATAAGTAATCCGCCTCGGTGGCGTGGTTAGCTAACGTGCTAGTTTCATGTTGAGCTAGACTTCCGAGGACTGGGAGATTGAGGTTCGAATCTTGGTCGGGTGAACTGGGGGTAGTTTTTCCTAAATGGTTTTCCACTATCCCTCCACGAAAATGCTGGTTCCCTTCCTAAAATTTAACTTTCCCAATTCCTAACCCATTCGCATAACTAGTGCATAGGTGTATAACCCAAACGGGTAGTAAGACGCGGTGATAAATAAATAAAATAAGTATCGGTTCCTGTATAGAAAAATGAGATTAACTTCCTGAGGGTTCGTTGTGATGACTACATGACACCCTCTATCCGCAAGTATTGGCACTATATTTGCCAACATGCGGTGGCCACTCGGTTGGTTTAACTTTAGGGGCTGATGCCATGGAGTTTCTATAAGTAAGTATATTTAATACTATTTACCGCAAACAAAATATAAAAACTTGAGGTTTTTATATCCAAAGCGAATGTATTTAATTAGGAATCCTACTATTCAAGAGGAGAGCTGCATAGGAAGTTAATTAATAGTAAATAATTGATAGTAAGGTTATATCTTCTTTTTTATTCCCTCCTCCTTATTTTATTTTATTTTATTTTCTTCTATGACGACGATATGTTTCGGTGAGTTTTCACCATCTTTAAGATTTATTTGTATTAAAGATGATATATTTTACTTAATACTATTTCAATGATTGTGAAATTTTACGGTTTTATATGAAATAATTTTTAGTGAGTTTATACATATTGTTGATCATCTCACTAAAAATTATTTCATATAAAGTCGTAAAATTTCACAATCATTCCAATAGTATGAAGTAAAATCTATCATCTTTAATACAAATAAAACTTGAAGATGGTGAAAAATCACCAAAATATGTCGTCATAGAAGAAAATTAAATAAAATAAGGAGGAGGGAATAAAAAAGAATATATAACCTTACTATAAATTACTATTACTTCTTACCAAATAAACATGAACCTTATTAGAAATATTAGGAAATAGTTGAGGATTTAATTGTACTTATCTTTTAACTTTAAAGAAACTATAAACCAAACAGAAAATCCCTTCATTAATTGTAGCGATAGACATGTTGTCTATATAAGCACCATACAAGCAAAATTTGTGCCACCAGAAATGACGTCATCCTTGCGAGAAACTCAAGGAGCTATAAGAGGTTCTCGTCTACATAAATAATACTAGAATCACGCCTCCAGCCACGACGTCGTAGTTTTGAGAAAATCAAGGAACTAAAGGAAAGAGCCGAGAACAACTGGGTAGTAATAAACTTGTATCGTCAAGTATTATAACATTATTGCTCAACCAAGCTTTTTGTATTCTACATGAGAACACATTAAAATCATTGTAATTTGTTTAAAACAGTTTTAAACTATTGGGGATTCTTACATATTTAAAAAAAAAGTATATATTAAAAATAAATATCTAAGCCAAAATCCTAGATATGTGGTTCATTAGGCTACGGCCATGTTTGTAATCTTGCGTGTGATCCAAAGTAATTTACGTTTGCGACTGGGCCAGTTTCATAATCAGACTAAGTACAACTCAAGTGATACCCTACACTAAATACAAGAACCCACCAAGATCAGAATGGAATGGGCAAGTTTCATAATCAGACTTAGTACAACTCAAGTGCTGCACTACACTAAATACAAGAACCCACCAATATCAGAATGGAACGAGCCAGTTTCATAATCAGACTGAGTACAACTCAAGTGCTGCACTACACTAAATACAAGAACCCACCAATATCAGAATGGAA
>CABFOW010000354.1:115618-128730 GCA_902141385.1 Timema californicum | reverse complement strand
TGTTTACCCGTCGTCATCCTTGGCACTTCCCTCCTCTCTTATTTGGGGGGGTTGTTCTTCCTTGGCAAGATTCTGTTCACTATCTGGGAGTCACATTAGACCGGCGTCTTCACTTTATTGACCATTTTACCAATGTCCGCAACAAGGCACGTGGGATAATGTATGCTCTGGCTCCAGTCCTTCGACCACTCTGTCCCCTTTCTCTCCCACACAAGATCACCCTATTTTAATCTTATATCCTTTCAGTACTTCTTTATGCGGCCCCCGTCTGGAGTCACGTCCCCCCTCGTAATCTTAGACCATTGGTCTCTTTTTTTCATCGTAGCCTCCGTCTTATACTGGGTCTTCCCCCCCGAACCCGTAACACTGAGATCTACTCCGGGTCGGGACTGCCACCCCTGGATTTCATTCTCCACCAGAGAACAGATAGATTTTTCCGAAAGCTCCGGAAATCAGACAATCCACTTATCAGAACTATTGGTGCCGATCCCGGGGGGCCTGCTCGTCCTCACCGCCGCATACGCCACCTCTTACAACAGCCACCACCAATTGTAGTGGAGCTCCTCTGGGCTCAAGTTATTGGTACCCAACGGAACAACTAACTCTAAGACAATACAGCTCTAGAAGCTTAATTTAATTTATCTCTAAGTGCAGCGGGGTTTTTTTTGAAAAATTTTCCCTGCATCTTTTCAGTTGTTATTTTTTCGTCGTGTATTATAGGTCTAACTTACATTTTAAAACTTTAATGTTGGCATTTGTATTCTCTCTATCCTTGAAAAATGTATGTAATATGTCTCATTAACAAATAAACTAAACTAAACTAATTCCGCTAGTAATTTAAGTATCAGAGGGTGTTTACCCGCCTTAGAGTGGAGGTAAAGAGGAAAACAATTTTGGAAAAACCACCCTCAGTAGACCAGACTGAGATTCTAGCCTCTATCTGTCCGTCGTCGGTGATCTAGATCTAGTCTACTGCGAGAGTAGTGCGTTAGACTACGTTAGACCACTGAAGCTGGTACACACCCTGTATAACATGGCTTTGTGTGCTGGCGGTGACGCAAGTATGGTCGAAGCCTTAGACAATATTTCTAACGTCACATTTCAATCAAACAGAGAGGTGGAGACACTTAAACACATCCGCGTTTTACCACCCTTCTGGGCTATGCTCTTTTAATTACACTGACGGGCCAGGGATGAAGAAGATATCATTTTAAGAAAACGTGCCTGCATTTGCGTGGAGGGAGAGTTAGAACACCTGGCCAAGATTTGAACCCCAACCTCCCTTTCATTGGTAAACCAAACTCGGCGATCTTGATATTTAGTCCGCGTGGCCACTGGTGCAGGTTTCATTTTTTTGGAATTATTTTAGTTCAAATTTAAAAAGAGCTTGTTTAATGTATGATCGTCTCTTAAAGGAGGAGATGTAGGGGATGCTAGAAAAGTTGAGTGTTTTTGCAGTTTTTATAGAAAAACCTTTTTGGGTAAAACAAATAAAATATTGCTTTAATATAAATATATAGTTTAATTTTATTCACATGGTGATATGGTGTCTGTCATGAGCATAGCAGCATTTGATAACAAACTTTTTAAATGAAGAGAAATAGCTGTCATTAAATGACATGACACTCTTGACAAATTATTAAGACATGTTAGGTCATCATGTGAAGCAAATTAAACTCTGTGTTTGTATTAAAGCAATATTTGATTTATTTTGACAAAAAATAAGTTTTGATGTAAAAACCGCAAAAATACCTGTTCTCACATTCTCTACATCTCCGCCTAAACACCTACACGCATTTTACTTTTATGTATTGATTTGTATATTTTTAGGCAAGTGGTAAATTAAACCTTAAAACTACCTATACCGTCTTAACCATGATGCTTTTCAACGCACACTTAAACAACTTATTACAAATATACTTAATTTTATAGTGGATAAACAGATATTATAGATTATCGTACCCACCTCGGTGGCGTAGTTAGCTAACGCGTTAGTTTCGTATTGGGCAAGACTGCCGATGTTGGAGAAATCAAGGTTCGAATCTCGGTCGGGTGAACTGGGAGTGTTTTTTTTCCTAAATGGTTTTCTACTCACTATCCACGCAAATGCGGATTCACTTGCTTTATATTCAACTTTTCCCATTACTAATCCATTAGCGTAATTAGTACTCAGCGTACAACCCGAACGGGTAGTAAGATGCGGTGCTAATAATAATAATTGTGTAATGTTATTGCACAGAACTGGTGAGAGCTCATCTTGTGATCATGTTTCTATTATGCTCTTGTTTCCAAGGAGGATGTATGAATCCACAGTAATCAGTCTATCACTGAAGCAATAGATATTCCGTGTGTGATGGCATAGACACTATGAGCTTGTGTACTCAAATGGTGGCACATTAATTACGTGTATCTTCTTGTCTACTTTTAATGTATTTGAGGTATTTAACGTGCACTTTCTGAATCCACTGATTATATCGGGACACGACTTATAAACTACCTTAAATCTAGAACAGACACGACATCCAGCCCCCAGCCATTAATTCATCACTGTGAAAGCTGAATCCCACATTTCATCAATGATACATTTTTCGCCATGCCGAGAATCGCACTCTGGACCTTTAGCTCCGTAGGTAGACACGCTACTGACTGAGCTAATGGGTTGGGCCTCCGTGTGTACAACCATGTTTAATCGACCGTATTTGACCAATTTATGAATATTCAGTAGTCAGATAAAGCTGTAGTCTTGTTGCACTCACCTGGCCAGGAGATGCTTCTGCGCGTGCGCAGACATGTATCAACAAGACGCTGGGGAGCTTCATGACGTGGTCAACCGTGATATTTCCCGAATCAGGCACCTCCTCAGAAATAGGATGAGCAAAGCCCTGTAAGAACATAATAGAACTATAACCTGCATCTCCCGCCTCGGTGGCGTAGTTGGCTAACGCGCTTGTAGTGTTGAGCTCGACTGCTGAGGACGGGGAGATCGAGGTTCGAATCTCGGTCGGGTGAACTGGGGGTGGTTTTTCCTAAATGGTTTTCCACTCTCCCTCCACGCAAATGCGGGTTCATTTCCTCTAATTCAACCTTCCCAGTTCCTAATCCACTAGCGTAATTAGTGCTTAAAGCGTATAACCCGAACGGGTAGTAAGACGTGGTGCAAAATATTATTATTATTATTATTATTATTATTATTATTATAACCTGCATCGGTGGTCACATAGTCAAACTAGATTGCCGGTGACAGAGATACAGGGTTCAAATTCAAGTTGAGTACATGGAGAAAAGTTTTTCCTATTTGGTTTCCTACTCCCCTTCCACGCACATTTGGGTATATTTCCTCCAAACTCTACCTTCCTGATCACTTACTCTATAAGGTGGTTCGGAATCTACTCTCATCAGATGGTCACAGACGTATATAGCTCGAGCGTTTCCCACTCTTCCTATTGGCTCAGGAGATAAGAGCTACCACAATCCCGGTGACGTAAGGTTACAGCGTGCTGCCACAACTTGAGGCACTTCCGCCATCCCGGTAACGTAAGGTTACAGTGTGCCACCACAATTTGAGGCACTTCCGCCATCCAGGTAACGTAAGGTTACAGCGTGCCGCCACAACTTGAGGCACTTCCACCATCCAGGTAACGTAAGGTTACAGCGTGCCGCCACAACTTGAGGCACTTCCGCCATCCCAGTAGTGTAAGGTTACAGTGTGCCACCACAACTTGAGGTGCTTCCACCATCCAGGTAACGTAAGGTTACAGCGTGCCGCCACAACTTGAGGCACTTCCGTCATCCCAGTAGTGTAAGGTTACAGCGTGCCGCCAAAACTTGAGGCACTTCCGCCATCCCGGTAACGTAAGGTTACAACGTGCCGCCACAACTTGAGGCACTTCCGCCATCCCAGTAGTGTAAGGTTACAGAGTGCCGCCACAACTTGAGGCACTTTCGCCATCCCAGTAGTTTAAGGTTACAGCGGGCCGCCACAACTTGAGGCACTTCCGCCATCCCGGTAACGTAAGGTTACAACGTGCCGCCAAAACTTGAGGCACTTCCGCGATCCCGGTAGTGCAAGGTTACAACGTGCCGCCACAACTTGGGGCACTTCCACCATCCCGGTAACGTAAGGTTACAATGTGCCGCCACAACTTGGGGCACTTCCACCATCCCGGTAACGTAAGGTTACAATGTGCCACCACAACTTGAGGCACTTCCGCCATACCGGTAGTGTAAGGTTTACAACTACTTGGGGCACATCTCCATAAATTTGCACTCCCAAATCGTGATAGTACAATGTCTTAGAACATTCAACCATCACAGTGAGCTAACAATTGTAGGGGTGCATTTAAAACTATGGCAAATAGCTCTGGAATATAAGGGGTGCAGCAGCATGATGAGGATAGCTTTAATCAAAGTGAGTGCACTCGCATCAGCGCAGAATAAAGAGGAGAAATTCAGAGTAGTGAATTAATATTGGAAAATTGTGTGCACCACACACTACTCCCAGTCCAAAAATATTCAAACAAATGGGTTAGGGATTAATAAGATATAATTTAAAGAAAGTGTACCTACATTTTCATGGAGAGATAGTTCACCAGGATTCAAATTACGATTTCCCTCCACCGGAAAACTATATATCCAAAATTAGCCCGACAGGTGTATCCATATTCTCAGCGGTGTGGAGCAGTAATATTAACAAACACTTACTAATTTCAAAAATCGTAAACGAAAATGGTTCCGAGTCTATAGCTCCCCTTTGCAGGATCAAGCCGTCACATGAGAGGGGACATAGCCTACGTGATTTAACACCCTTATGCCCCTTGAGCCTGGCGGCAACTAATCCACCCCTTTTCCCCTAATGGAAGTTGGGAAGGGTGGTGATATTGTTTACCGTACTAATGCGCGCCATACTCTAGCCCGCGAATTATACACGCTAGCAATCACAGGTCTGTGTAGGAATATAGAATTACGATATTGCTCAAGGGTGGAAAAATCGATTGAGAAGGGAAGGAGGGGGGTTTCAGCCCACATACATTCAAGGGTTCAGTCAGCACTTTCTATGAGACGAGTGGAATTTCCCACTTGAATATGATTTCTAAAATAATAATTTTCAGGGCCAGCTCAAAGATTGTCAGAGCACTCTATTCACTTGGAGATCTAACGAAGGTGCTATCTATGCAAGCCTGGATAGTAAAAATAGATAAATGATAAGGTGTACTGCACAGACTTTCTCTTTTGTCTTACAACAGAAACATTTACAAAAATCTAGTAAGATTTGTAAAATGAAATAATATACATTGTTATAGAAACGTTGAGAGAAAGTTAACATATTTGTCCACCAGATAGCGTAGCAATCAATCTCTGTTTTCAAACAGCTGTATAAGAAATGTATAGATATATTTACTTATAGCTAAAAAAACTTGTACGATTATAAAAAATATTCTGCTTAGATACTATCTACGCTATGGCGGTTTTAACCTACCTCTCCTGTCCCTGGTTCCGAGACAACAATGTTAAGCTCAACCGAAACAAATGAAAAAGAAAAGGAGTGGGATTGGTACTCGTTTCTCGTAGTTCTCAGTTTTTATCATCAGTTCACTTTTCACCGGTGCTTCTGTTTAGATGTTTATTGCGAATATATTCTTAATATTAAATAACCATATTTAGATAATGTTATTTATTTATAAAAAAAAGTAATACTATCTTATTTAATTTAAATATTTATTTTTACAAATATTAACACATTTTGTTGGAATGCACCCTTTGGAACGTTGCGCTCGCCTTGGATATAGTATATGAACGTTTTGATCTTCTTCTTTTTTTGCACAACGTCTTACCGCCTATCCTGGCAATACGTATTTAATTACATCAATCAAATAAGTATAATAAAGGTGGAAGTTAGAGGAAATGAGCCCCCAGTGGCTTGGAAAAAGAGAGGGAAACCATTTATTTATTTATTTTAATAGTCTCAGTACACTTGTCCAGGCTTCTAACCACGAACTACCTATCACCGGTTACCAGACTATACGAACTTGAAGTTTAATCCGCTTTCTCACATGTGTCATTTTTACCTTAATTGTTCATGATAATAGATGTAAAGTCGTTATCTATCCCACGACGGTGTGGTACGAGGATAAAGGTATCAAACTAGATTAGTCTGGTTTTCTGGGTGACCAGGATGATGGAGTTCAAATCAGGATAGACTGTGTTAAAGTTTTTCCTTTCTGAATTGTTTCTCACACTTCCTTCACGAGAATTTGGCTACACCTTATTTAAATTATACCTTCCTCATTCTTACCCCCATCTTATTCTGAAGTCAACGACCGAAAGGATTGGTTTGATGTAAATTATATCCATCCAGAGCTGGAAATGCACTCAGCCCTTTGACTGGTTAGTGATGTCTGCACCATCTGGTAACAATTCCATGTACTAGAGGAGTTAATTAACTGTGGTGGCTACCCATTATCTTCCCTTTTGAATTTCTTTGATAGAGCGCAAAAGGGCTTACTAATTTTGACAGAAAACTTATTTTCACATTGCTTCCAGGGTTCCGTGATCACAATCGACATTGAGCCAATGGCTTTACCTCTCCTCTGAAGGAAGTTGTGCTCCGGATTTTCATCCCTCAAGAAAAATACTTCGAACTCGACTAGGTTTGAACCCACGAACATCGGACCCTAAGGTGAGCACTCTACCCCCAAGTCCCTAACCTCATAAGTTTAAATATAAGTATAGTCCGGATGTATAATATTAAGAAAATGATAATTATCTTAATATTAATTTCAGTGCCATTACATTAAATTAGTGTTTCGGATCGCCCAAACTGACACGTAGCAAGAAAAACTCGCCACAAGATGTTCTTGAAGGGACGGGCGTGGATGATAAATGCTCCTACATACGAATGACCCAGCCGTGGAAGCTATGTGATCAAAATGTCGAGCTCATTATTTTATTTTGATGATTTGACAGCACATGTTTTCAATTCATTTTCTAAGATAAAAAAAATTAGTTTGGTTTTACCAATGATTGAGAGATCAGTAACTGAATCCCGGTTGGGTGCACTGAGGGTGTTGTTTTCCTAAAATAGTTTTCCACTCTTCTCCTTACGTAAACTCGGGTACATTTAGTCTCGAATTCTACCGTTCTCATCCCTTGCATATTAGCGTAGTTAATATGCATGTGTATGACCCGAACGGGTGGTGAGACGCGGTGATAAAACAAACAAAGAATAGCCTTCTGACCTGTGCGTCTCTCATACGCTGCCGCAGTCCGGCGTCGGGCTCCTCGGGGGATCCGGCGTCTTCCCAAACGCCACTGGGGCTGTGCGTGCTGTCCAGCAAGAACACGTCATACCTGGAGCCTGTAACCAGCCAGAGCTAGTTTTGTGCTTGCGTCCTGGCACACTGACAGAGGCAGAGTTGGGGGATATGTGTGTCTCCCCCCCCCCTCCCTACTCCCCCCTTCTACATGAAGTATCCCAGCAAGGGTAAGACCTTGGCTATAATTTTTATTACTTCTTGTTTGTGTTCCACGTGTTACTTCCCGTTCGGTGTATCTGTAAATTTACACCAATGGTCATATGGATGATGAAGGTAAATTGTAGTGGAACTGTACCCGCATTTTTGTGGAAGCGGAGTGGGAAACCATTCAGGACTCCTAATATAATATCCCTGCCTTAGATATTTCAACCATTGAATCCGTTACCATGATTATTGACGGTTTAATTTAAAGGATTCGTGTGAGAGAGAATGTGGGAACATTCACCCGCATTATATTGGACAAGGGGTGCGAAAACTACAGTTAAAATGGGGAAGAACCTCCTTAGTACGAGGGTCTAAGTCTAAAACCCCAACCTCTCAGTCATTCGCAATCCAGTCTATTGCAGACTGATGCTTTAAAACGTGTGGCCGATGAGGGTGTGGCTCCCCCTCATTTCTTAACGTAAATGTTGGTGTGTTTACTTTGATATCCACGCTTCCTTAATGGTTTGAATAGGTAAAGGTTACATGCCAGTGGTTGCGTGTTCCACTCTAGAGTGTCACTCTCGCAATCGACTTAACTTCCAGTGACAGGGAGATAGGAGTTTGAATCTCATTCAAGTGTACCAAGGGTATGTTTCCCTAAATTATTGTTTCCCTCCCTTTATGCAAATGTTATTAGGTAGATTACATCCAATTTTTTATTTTATGATCGCGTTTTAATGCCCATTCGGGCTATTCGCCTTTGAACTAATTATACTAATGTGTTAGTGATTATTGAGAGAGAGTGTAAAACCATTAAGTAAAAACCACCCTCATAACACCTTACCGGGATCAAACCCCGATCTTCCCGTCTTCGGCAGTCTAGTTTATCACACCTTAGACCATGCATCCACCGGAGGTGGGTCATCCAAATTCTTAATTCCTAATACATACCCTATTAGAGTAAATGTGAGTATAACACATATGAGAAGTAAGACGTGGTGCAAACACACACACACACACCACAGAGTTCTAAGCGTCCAATATCCAATACAAGGTTTAGAGTACAAAGATTAAATAATATTTAAAATAATATATTTGAGGTAGGATGAGTTAACATTTAAAAGGTACAGGGGGAAAAGGTGGAAAGTCACACTACACATATTTTCGAGGACAACAACTTTAAAACTTTAAAATCTGCCTGCAGCGAATGGAAGAGAGAATGGTAAACAATTTAGAAGAGAGAGAAAACACCATTGGTACGCCCAACCAAGATTCAAACCCCGGCCTAGCCACCACCAACAATACAGACTAGACGAGACCGACGCCTTGGTCCATGTACCGATTGGTGCGAAAGATTCCACTTTTTGTTTTAACACCGCGTCTTACTACTCTTGCTATCTCTGCTAGGTTTGCATACTTGTAAGAGCTGGTATATTATTGATGTTTATGACAACGTGGAGGTATTTGGTGTTGTCAAGTTGAGTCTCGTTACTGAAGGTTAGCAGCACTGCGGCGTCCCAGTTACCCCTCGTCTGATTGGTGCTCGCGGCCAGTATCGTCAATCTACCGACACAATGCACCCAATAAAATCAGCGGGATAGGATTTTGAGTGCGGAAAATCAAATGCAGAGAGTTTTTAAGTTCCCTAAATTAGAATGTTGATAGGAATAAACTTTTAATAAATACAAACATTTTCTTGGCGAACAAAATTTGTTTTTATATTTCACTTTTTATATCACCTATATATCTTGCTACCTGTTCAGTTTATAAGCATATGTGATTATTACTCAAATGGAGTAGGGATGATGAAGGAAGTATCATAGAGGTAATTAATATACCCGCAGTTGCGCAGAAGGAGAGTGGGTAAGCATTTAAGGAAAATTACACTCAGTAGATCCGACCGGGATTCGAACTCCAATCTCCCCCTTCAGATAGCAAAGGAGAGTGACGCCTTAGACCATTAAGCCACATAAACGGGTAACATTGTCGATATTTTGCTTGAATACTTTATCATACTTTCCAGCTGTAAAATAAGGTCCTTCTTTTAAACATTTGACCATCTACCTTAATCTCCCACTAATAAAGGTTACTACACAACAAAGAACAAACAAGTTTATATTATTTTTGCTAATCCGTTTGAAAATACGCTCTTTTTTTTAAACATACACAGCTTTTTTAAAAAAGCAAATTGGTGAACCTCTCAATACAAAACGTGCAATAAATATACCTGGTGACTTGAAAAATACTTAAAATATATGTGAGTCTACAAAAAAACATCGTGTTGATGCATGTTAGCTTAGAAATAAGATACCTATTTTAATTAGAATAAATATTAATTTTCTTATCAGTTTTAACTTCAAAATAAATTTTATTAGCTGTTCAATACATCTTAAATCACATTCTTGTCCATCCCAAACTTAAAATGTAAAATAATGTTTACTTATGTTTATGTTGCACGCCAACTTTTAGCTATCTATCGGATCGCATGTGAACTATCAGTAGAGGACCTGTTCTACCTACCTTGGATCAGGGTAAACGATGTTCACTGCCATCTCTGTGTCGCCCAAGTAAGCTAGAAGCGCCATTACTGTGTACACTGGTTTCACAAACATTTGAATGTGAGGAGGGTTCGTTTCGTTGTACTGGAATCTAACAAGTAAAACAAATAATATTTTAAATTTTTTACCCTAATGGATTTTGTAAATTATATGTTACTTTTGTTGCTGGTTAAAATTAAGTGTTACCCAAGCTATGTTATTTGTTTGTAGTTAAGGGCGTTGATAATAGAAGAAAATCAAGTTAATTCTATATTCATGCCTTACTTCTTTGTGATACGCACTGATGGGCACGTTGACTAAATTCCAAGCTCATCTGGACTGGTTTGCCAGTGAAAGGGAAGGGAGGTAGATATACTAAGACTTATTTTCCCTTGACGGATTCCCACTTTCCTTATATGCATATGCGGGTAACATTTAATCTGAATACTATCTTTCTTACTCGTGCCCCATTATTTTAAATAAATGAGTAAAGCTTAGCTGGTATCAATATATATAATATTTTTGAAATAGATTAGAGACACCGTTTTAAATTTTACATAATATAGCTTATGTTTGAAACTATTAATGTAGCACATTGTGTCGAAATACTTATGATTATAAAACATAGTTATATAATTTTGGAAAAATAATTAATACTTAATAAAGAACTTTTAATATTATTTATAAAATAAATCTCAACTTTTAGTGAAGTTCGGTTGTACTAGTTATATTAATTTAACGTGAAAGACATAAATATGTAATGTAGAATAATAATACAAATGCACAATATTAACATCATGGAACACTCAACTACATAGCTTTAAACTCTGACCGACCTGAGGATGATGCCGTCGAAACATGTTGTAGTACTTATAACGTTGCAGCATTTGCAGCGGTACCAAGGAACAGGGAATTCAGATAAGAAACAAACTCAATGTTTATACATTCTTTATTTTCAAAACTTTATAACTTGTTCTGGTAACTCTCAATTTAATAATAAAATACGAAATATATGCATGATAACATCATCCTTTGTTGTTTTTTAAAAACATAGTTTTAAATGTAATTGACCCAAAAGTCTACCATTTTTATAAATGTATTGAACTTTTTAGAGGTTTGTTACCATTTCAAGATTTCTTTTTTATAATGTGTTATAACTATTATTACCAATCTCTTAAAATATTAATAAAATATTGTTCTTTTAGTGAAGTTCGGTTGTACTAGTTATATTAATTTAACGTGAAAGACATAAATATGTAATGTAGAATAATAATACAAATGCACAATATTAACATCATGGAACACTCAACTACATAGCTTTAAACTCTGACCGACCTGAGGATGATGCCGTCGAAACATGTTGTAGTACTTATAACGTTGCAGCATTTGCAGCGGTACCAAGGAACAGGGAATTCAGATAAGAAACAAACTCAATGTTTATACATTCTTTATTTTCAAAACTTTATAACTTGTTCTGGTAACTCTCAATTTAATAATAAAATACGAAATATATGCATGATAACATCATCCTTTGTTGTTTTTTAAAAACATAGTTTTAAATGTAATTGACCCAAAAGTCTACCATTTTTATAAATGTATTGAACTTTTTAGAGGTTTGTTACCATTTCAAGATTTCTTTTTTATAATGTGTTATAACTATTATTACCAATCTCTTAAAATATTAATAAAATATTGTTAATTTATATTACTATTCAACATTACACATTTATGTATATTACGTTAAATTAATACAACTAGTACAACCGAACTTCACTAAAAGTTTAGTTTTATTGTATAAATAGTCTAATAGTTATATAAGAGAATAACTTACGTAACCGCTAAACTGTAAATGGCACGTCAAATATCGTGTATGCGCCGTTACATTAAATAACATTGATTCTATTTATAAGCACTCATTTTAAGATCACTGCTTACTTTCAAAGAAACTCCCTCACAATGTAATTTTTCTCATGGGAACGGCATTTATGAAGCTTCAAACCTGCCCCATCCCCCAATATTTTCTTTAATCATATATCTCAGAATGCTTCGTTGCAGCCCTAGTAAGAAGTTACTTTATTGTTTGGTTTGAGAAAGGCTATATATGTTTCTAGCCATTTATTTTCGTCTTGGAACTGTGAAATTTTGCTCTTAACATTGAAATTGAGCTTATTTCACCTTTTTATAATTTATTTTTTAACTAGAAAACTTAAGGTGTTTAATTCTATAGGAAAATATTTATGTTATTTTGATGTGAACCATATTTTGTAATAATAATCCACTTCCCAAATAACCAGGAATTATCGAACGTATGCAACACGTCTCAGCGCTCTGATCGGCAACCCCTAAAAGCCCTATGAACCGTGATTTAACGTGTTCCATGGAATAGTGGTCAGTGCGCACCTGGTTACAAACATGATGATCCTTGGTTCGATCCCCGGCTGGTGCAATGGATATTTTTTACCGAAAGGGGAATTATCCCAACGGTCACCAGGATTTGGATTATTAAACTAAAGATAGATTAAAGATCACTCCTGGCTTTACATTTTAGTAATCACTATCATCACATCATCTCAATGAGGATTTAACGTGTTGACAACCTCTATAGTAGTAGCCTGGGCAGCATTCTGTAGTTGTTGTTTTTTAAATTAATCTTATTTTTTGTATCGCATATTACTACCTGTTCAGGTTACACGCGTACACCGTTATTTCTCTGACTAGGCAGTCATGAGGAAGGAAGCATTTAAAGGTAATCTACCTTAATTTGCATGGAAGGAGAGTTAAAAACCATTTAAGAAAAATAACATTTATCAGACCCTACCAGGATTTGAACCCCAAGCTCTCCGTCATCAACAGGCCAGTCTAGCACGAGAGTGATGCCTTCTTATACCTAATAGTCTAACATAATTAATTTCCAATTTCTTTGTATTTTAATAAATATTGTAAAATGGTTTCACCGGTGTTAATTCCACCACTTATTCATTAAAAACTACATAAAGTTACACCACGGTAGCTACGACACTTGATTCGAGCTACATTACCTAAACAAAGCTCTACGTTATCCGGGAAGTGATATGGGATTATTAAGGCTCACGTCAGCTCTTTTTTGTGGGGAGGGGGG
>CABFOW010000354.1:98469-115173 GCA_902141385.1 Timema californicum | reverse complement strand
GTAGTTGGCTAACGCGCTAGTCGTGTTGAGCTGCTCGACTGCTGAGGACGGGGTGATCAAGGTTCGAATCTCGGTCGGGTGAGCTGGGGGTGGTTTTTCCTAAATGGTTTTCCACTCTCCCTCCACGCAAATACGGGCTCACTTCCTCTAATTCAACCTTCCCAATTCCTAATCCATTAGAGTAATTAGAACTTAAAGCGTATAACCCGAACGGGTAGTAAGCCGTGGTATTAAATATTATTATAATAATTTCGTAAGCGTGTGTTGAGGGTGGTTTTCACCGTGATGTTCTCATTCCCAACTCTCGTTAATGCTGATGTACTTCCGACTAAACTACCTGCATCATATCCTAGTCCTTGATTTTATTTTTCAACCACGTCTTACTGTCCATTTGGGACACACGCATTTAATAACACTAACGGAATAGGGATGAAGGAGGTATCATTTGAGAGCAAATGAACCCGCATTTGCATGTAATGAGAATGGGGAAACCATTGAGGAAAGTGCACCCTGATCAGATTAAAACCCTGACCTCCCCGTCATTGGCAAACCGGATAAGATGAACTTTACGACTTAGTATGTGTGCTTACCAATGCAAGTCATTATTTATTACACTAGGTGGTAGCACTGATCATCCTACTCGTTGGCGACAGGGACCTCCTGAAGGCTAGGGTACAGGCGGTGGATGTCCTTCACCAATCGAAGACCATTCCGTAGCACTGCGTCCCCGGAACCTGCCCCCTTCTCATGGAAAGTGATTAGGTCCACGGGGCAGGCACGTCGTCCCGCGCGTGCGCAGTACGCCAGCAGACCCCAACACAGTGGGTGGCGCGTTCTGTCCTTGAAAACCCCCGCGGGTCCAGCCAGACGGAGCATCGGGTCGACACCGTGTGAGCCCGCCGCAAAAGCTGCCTTCAGGCCATCCCGGCTAGCGCGGACGTAGCGCAGGTAGCCTACACAGACAAGGATTTGAATAAAGGTTTTTTTTTAAACTAAGCTTAACGCCATGACTATATTTTTATTTTTCCATCCCGGCTAGCGCGGACGTAGCGCAGGTAGCCTACACAGACAAGGATTTGTATAAAGGTTTTTTTTTAAACTAAGCTTAACGCCATGACTATATTTTTATTTTTTAGCACCATGTCTAACTACTCGTTTGGGTTATACACATGGATATTAAAAGCACTACCTACTTGAAGGGAAAATTCCTCCCACTTCGGTATTTATTATGAAAATGGCAGTTCCGAATCTTCAAGACAACTAAAACAATCCTCGATTATCTTAGATTATTCAGTAATGATACTGTTAAAAATCATTTTATTTTTTAGAGGAAGTTTGTATCTATATTTCTAACCATTGACTTTGCAAAGCAGCGATATTTTATGTAAAATGTAATTTTAAACATTAATTTTATATTTTTTAAAGGTTGTTAGCACTGACTGAATATTTCACCTCCATTTAGGCAAAGTTCTTATTTTGAAATGACAAACCACAAACACACAAAAATAAGTAAAAAAATCATAGTTTTTTTGATTGAAGTTTTTATATTTTACATACAGTCTGCAAGTTAACAAAGGCAAAAAAAAAATGAAATAATTGATCAGAAAACAGATATTTATTAATGGTAAAAGAGGTATGTAATATTCTTCTGTTTTAAAGACAATATCCTCGCCTTGGCTGCTGAGTCTTTCCCAGTCTTCAGCCACAAAATGTCCATAGTTGTTCTATATTATACTGAAGAGCTTATTTAGCGTCAGTATGTCCCGGAGTGGGTTGGTTTGATATGCCGAGGAGACGGATAGTAGAGGTAGGATGTGAGGTCTACTGTATATAAGTTAAATCATAAAAACTTGATTGTAATTTTAAAATATTGCAGGTCATGGTGTATTCAGTCATATTTTCATTGGAAGTACCTTATCTAATCACTAGAAAATATACCATAATATCTAGTTTCACTTATTCATACGTCAAGTCATGTGATTTAAAGCGGTCACTTTTGATATATATTATTAATACCTACCTATAACACTAATAAATAAGTAAAGTGTTATTAATTATGTTTATAAAATATATGTTCGAACTTTCTTAAGGGCGTATCCTATGAAAATGGGACATCATTAAATGTTGTTTTTAGCACCACGTCTTACTACCCGTTCGGGTTATACGCCTATTTACTACTACACTAATATGTTAGGGACTAGTAAGGTTGAATTTAGAGGAAGTGTACCCTCATTTGCGTGGAGGGAGAGTGGAAAATCATTTAGGAAAAAACCTCAGTGCACCCGACCGGGATCAAACCCTGATCCCCCGGTCTTCGGCAGTTTAGTCTAACACGAGAGTAGCGCGTTAGACCATGAAGCCACCGAAGTAGTTATATTGATGCATTAATAGAAGCGCATGCGCAGAAGAGTGATATTAATATCATAACCATAAAACATTAAGTAGCGAATGTCTTAGCTTTCAAACAAATGAAAAAGCTTTGTTTCGCAAAAGAGTTTAAAGAAAGTAGATTACATTTCATACTCTGTACAATTTTAGCACGTCCAGGTGGCCATGTTGACAAAGGCATCAGTCTCGTCTTATCTAGTTTACCTTGAAGTGAAGGTCGGAAAGAGAGTCCCAACTGTGTGCACTGAGATGATCTGTCCTATCTGGTTCCCCACTCTCCCTCCACGCGAATGCTGATGCACTCCAAACTCTACCTTCTTCATCCCTTATTTATTAATGTAAATATTTGGAGAACCCGGATGTATATTAAGACACGTTGAGCGTTTGACACAATGTTTGTTAGCAGCTAAATGTATTAGAATCTGGATAAAATTATGAACGAAGAAGAACTGATCACAATTAGCATTTGGAGAGGATGAACCCATTTTGATGGGCACATGTCAGACATATTAATCGAACCCAATAATACAACAGCGTTGAATTAATTTTGCTTGTTTGAAAAAATATACACTAACAATTTGTTTCAACTATCGGTAAATTGACTTATTATTTTTTTTACTATCAACCAACATATCACCTTAATTAACTTAAATTAAAATATTTATGTTTGTTTTTAAACCATTACATGCTCATAAATTTTCATCTTTTTATAAACTATAGATCACCATGAGTATTAGGTTAAATAAATCATAGTTAATCACTTTTCAGCGTGAAGTTGAAAATATTGTACATTTTAAGATCGGGCTCGTTCCAGAGTTCAAACCGCCACTTGGACAAGTGTTCTTGCCCGTAGCGTCCTGAAAAATAAACAAAACACTTGTAACAAAACTAGAAAAACCAAATTATTATATATATATATTTTTATTGTTGTGAGTTTAGGTTACTAAGGGTTCAAGAAGATAGTGCACCCACATTAGCGCGTAGAGGGAATGGAAATACAGTCAACTCTCGATTCTACGACCTTTCACGGTTCCCTGGAAAAGGGTCGTTATTTCGAAGGGGTCGTTATTGGAATTTTAACAGATTTTGTTCCACCCCTGACCTTCATACGAAAAAATTGCATTTTTTAGACAATACGTGAAAAAGTAAATAAAATAAAACCTACCTATTTCTTGAAGAAGGTACTCCTTTCACTCATTTCGTCAAAATTATAAGTTCGTATCAAATTAAAAAAAATAGCGTGGGTCATCAAAAATCGTTCACAAAATCCAACCAAAAACGTAACCAAATCAAAATAACAATGTTAAACAATAGCATGGGTCGTCAAAAATTGTTCACAAAATCAAACCAAAATAGTAACCAAATCGAGAATCGAAATAACAATGGCAAAAGCAAGCCTGGCGCGTGATGTAGCGGCAGTCGCGCGCGGGGAAACATTGTCTTGCTTGTGGGAGGGGGTGGACAGAGTCAAGTGATATTGGCTGGCATTGATGAGGTGGTGTCTTTTTTTATACCTGACCCACCCCAGTTACTAGTAATACAGTGCTCACAAAGATAATTGCAACGCAGTGACCTAAATAATGCAACACACACATTTTACAGCCGATTTCCTTAAACTTTTCAACCTTTTTTCCCACATTTTTCACGGCTCCCCAAAAAAGGGTCGTTACTTCGAGAGGGACGCTATTCCCGGGGTTGTAGAATCGAGAGTTGACTGTACCATAATAAATCACATGCGAAGAATCATACAAAGTGCATCTGCTAGAGGTAAGAACCTTAGCCTCCCTATAGTTAAAAATCGAGTCTATTGCAAACCTGTTGCCATAGAGCGTGTGATCACATGTGTAGCTTTAAGAGGAAAAAAAGTATATATTTGACAACATAGAGTAATATATTTCGCACAGAATTTTTAGTAGTTAAATTCAACATTATTTTGCAAAGTCTGTCGTGATGATTAGCATCGGGCTAGGTTTGCGAGACCTCTCACTCACCTATATATCTCTCGGTGACTTGCGTCACCAAATCCTGCCACAATAGCGTGGTGTCATTGCTGCTGAAGTCAGAGAGGAAGTCGGATGGGTTTCCCATGAGTTCGAACCCTGGCGACAGTCCTGATGCCAGCAAGTGATCGAGGAATTGATCCAAGCGCGTGAAGTCATAGACCACGGAGCCGTTCCTGCCAACATCGCTGATGCAGAAACGTTGCATTAGAAAACCTCATAAGCGGAAACTGCTGTACCTTACTGTTCAGTCGGCCCTTGTATCTTTCCTCTGCACTTGCACAGGCCACGCCAACCACCCTCTCTACTGCCTGGACCGCCCCACAGTCCATGTTCTCTTAGCCATTCGTGACGATTTCCCCCCCTGTACTCAGCGCCAAAGAGAACTCTTTCCTCTATTGGCTCGCATGATGGGCAATGTCTCTCACGTTTGCACTTACCAATGGGAAGCCCCTGTTTCCCCCCAATGGACAAGGACAGGCAGCAGTGTAGGGTATATAGCACAATGATTTCTGGAGCCGATTCAGCGACTTCAGTGAGTCGAGTCAAGTGCACGAGGACTTTCACTCCAGTTACTTTGGCTTACAGTCATTCACAAGTCGCAGATTTTACTTAGAGGAGCGTTTTAACGAGATCGTGTGTATATGGTGTTTGTGAAGTGACGATTTAAGTGCTTCAGATGCTTTTTAAGGCTGAAGAAAGTGTTTTACCTCTAAATATCCACCAATATATACCGGACAGTGTTTTGAACCGTTTTTTTCGTAAACTCTTGAGTATTAACGTAAAAACTTTCGGCCCTTTCGGAGCCAATAACTCTAAATTCTTTGTGCCGGTTCAGAAAACGATTATTAGTGTCGACGCGAGCGGCTGGGGAAAGGTCGGCCGGCTGGTCGATCCCAGAAACGTGTGGAAAGTGATTCGGTTAAACTCCAAAATAAAAATTGTCTATTGGCTCAGATATAAACATCACAAAGGATGAAGAAGACGAGAACACTCCCTCTGAGGAGTTCGATGATGGGAGCAGAGACACGCCATCCACAATGATGCTAACCACTGGGGAACATCAATCTGGACACTTGAAAAATACACAAGGTAATCAATAACATACTTATTTAAGTAATGAACCAGTCTCTTGACTTAAAAGGAAACACAGGGCCAAACCTGGAGTCAATGTTCCTATGCCAAAATCAATCAAGGTAAACAATCAGTTCGCCACACTAGCTAGTGGGCGAGTCAATAACTAACAATAGGATACCGCTATGGAGTCAACAGATAATACCCGGTGTGAAGAAACTGTTTTAAAAAAAGGTAAAAACTCCTCCGATCGTGGTATCAAACGTGATGGAGTACAATAACATAGTTAAACCCCTTAATCGAAATCTTAGGGATGAGTACAAACCATAATGCATAGCGCATGGCATAACAATTATTACGAGTTCGCTTAAAGACTACTCCTCACTGTTAAAGCTGCTCAAGGAAAGTTCCCTTGAGAACTTCACCTACATGATCCAGAAGGACAATCCCTTTAAGGTAGTTATCAAGGGTCTTCACTCCAGAATTTCATGTGAATCTATAAGCTTGGAGCTTACAGAAATGGGTTTCACGCCAAAAATGTGAGACAACTCTTCACAAAATCCACACCACAAACAGCGACACCTAGGCCACTCCCAATCTTTGTCTGCACACTAGAAAAAACGCAATCTATTGCAAAGATTTATGAAATCAGGGTCTTAAACCACACCATTGTAAAGGTTGTGGAATCCCGGAAATCGGCGAACACCATACCCCGGTGTCACCTATGCCAACACTTCGGGCACTTAAAAAATTACTGTTCTCAAACAGCCCAATGTGTCAAGTGTCTTACCACAACCTGTTCAAAGAAAGACAGAACCACGCCAGCACGCTGCGTTAACTGTAAGGTAGAGCATACGGCAAACTATAGAAACTGTCCTGTACTAGTCAGGTAAGTCGAAAGACGTAACAACCAACTAGGCAAGGCTACCCAAGGGGGGCATAAGGTAACAGAACCAATTACTCCACCCACCCAGGTCACCCAGAAACTAGGGCGAAACAGTATCCCAATAGAAACGCACGCTCCCATGGCAAAGCGGTTATCATACGCAGCAGCCGTAGTTAACCTCCCCAAAAATCTAGTGAGGGAAACTATAACACGAATGAGGCTTCTAAGCTAATGGACCTCCTTCAAATTTTCAAGGATATTAATCTGTCAGGCATTCTAGCACACCTCAAAAAATACATGACCAGACTTAAAAATTCTCCATACAAAACCACAAAGGCCCTAATACTATAGGAAGCAGTCACTGAATTCTTCTGTGATGACAAATAATCAAACACGTCACCCAAATGACTTTTTGAACACAATGTTCTGGAAATCCAATGGCATCATACAGCAGGCTCATGAATTAGAACAGCTGTTACAGACATATGGAGTTGGCATCACCCTCATTTGTGAAACACATTTAACACCAACAAAATGGTTGACTTTTTATGGATACAACATTTACAGGACCGACAGACCTACCGGTAGGAGTGGGGGTACGGCCCTCCTAGCTAAGAAGAATCTAAATAACTACCACACAGTCATTCTGGGTATGGTGAACATTGAAACAATTTCAATAATATTTCCCATACCACGGAACGAGATAATGTTTAGTGCTGTGTATATGAGCCCTTAAGTCCCGATCACAGCCGAAGATCTAAGCACACTTATACCCAAGAAAAATTTCTTCACCACAGGCGATCTTAATTGTAAACACATACCGTGGAACAGTCGCGTATCTAATAAATCTGGCCGTACCCTGTCAAATCATGCGACCTTGAAAAACTATAAAATTTTGGCACCGGAAGAACCTAAATTCTAACCCTCCAATCATAGAAACCTGCTGAATGTGCTTGATGTGATTCTTACAGATTTCAATCAACAGCATGAAGATCTGCACACTTTAAACGAACTGGACTCCAACCACATCCCGGTTTTCTGTCGGCTCCCAATAAATACCAATCCCCATAACACCTTTATTGGAATAAAGATCCCAAGCACCGACTGGCCCAAATACCAGACCACTCTAGACAGGGTTGGAGGTTGAATCTGTAGAAGAGGTGGGCAACTCGGTTGTCCTCCTGACATCAACGCTGCTTGAAGCTTCATCGGGCATCAACGATCTACGAAGCCCCGATGGTCATCCTAAAGAGGGAATATCCAGATCTGAACTTGTTGATAGCCCAGAAAAGGGAATGATAGGCATCCTACTTTCCGAGACATAGGGCAGAATACAACAGATTAAAGACCCAAGTTCACCGTAGAGCGAAAGAGTTGAAACTAATCCGCTGGAACGAGTACATCTCGGAAACCTTTAAACAGTGGTGATAGTGTGTGGAAGATAACCAAACAACTCAAAGGGTATAACTTAAAAATTAGAGCTCCAGCCATTTACGGACGTCTTGGGATGAGGTATACAGCTGCGGACAAAGCCGAGGCCATAGTTGAATCATTGGAAGACCAATTCAAGGCGCACATTGAGCCCCAGGATGAGAACTTCACAAGAGAGGTGAAAGGTGAGGTGAGTATATTTCTCGAGGAACCGATACCGGTTCTACCACCCCCGGTGTCTAAACATGAAATGGAACAGGCTATCAGGCATCTAAAAAAGAAGAAAGCCCCGGGTGCGGACCATGTATCCAATGAGAGGCTGTGCCATACTCCGGATAGAATCATTATACTCCTGACTTATATATTTGCGGCTGCATTAAGGTGGGGCTACTTTCCGGAATCATGGAAGGTGGCAGATATAATATATATCTCGAAGCCAGACAAAGACTCCAAATTTCCACAGAACAGGAGACCCATAAGCTTACTCAGCTGTCTTGGTAAGGTATATGAAAAAATAATTCTGGGAAGGCTAAAACAGTTTGCTCAGGAAACCGGAATACTTCCTGATATTCGATTTGGGTTCCAAAGCCGTCATTCTATAGTACAGTGGAGTTATGCGGCGTCAAATGTTTTGATTCAGCTTCAGGTGGTGCAAAACAAAGTCCTCAGGTGCATACTGGGATTCACCACAAGAACAAATAACACATTTATCCAGGCTGAGAGTGGGAGCAAGACCTTAATGGAGATCTTCGTAGAAAGAAACAGAGGATTCTACAACCCAAGAGCTGGAGGAAAACGCCCCAGTTCGAAACCTAGGGCAGTACGACCCCCGAGAACAAAGGATGTATAAAAAGCCGAGACTGGAATAAGGTGTCCCTTACCTATCCCAAAAAATTTCAAACCAGCCAGCCCTAGTGCCCTTTCCTTAATTCCTTATACTCCATCTACTCAACCAAAATTGACATCCATCAATAAATCATCTTCATAAACTCGCAATCATTTATTCATCCCTCATTGAGTCTGTGTTTTACTGTCAGGTCATCCAGATAGTACACACACACACACACACACCCCAAATTACATATCGAGCCTGACTACGCTCAGTCAGTGTACTAAGGCTCGATCTAGTTACTTCACAACATAATACTCTCCCCACGTCAAAATTCCTTCATCCAACTCCACCTTCCTGCCACAATCAATAAACACTTTCACAAAAGAGGTTATGGTCTGTGATAACATATCGGTACTCTTAGGTATTAACAATCCAACTACTTCTCTGAGGTTCACTTCTGACAGTCAGAGCTGGTAGACAGGCAAACAAGGGAGAAAGCCGATTCATTGGTGAACCACCTATACGAAAGAGCTTATAAATTGTCATGTTTCGTAAAGAGCAATATTGTCTTAACTCCCTCTCCTTCCGCTGGCATCCCTTACCTTCCACCGTGACTCACGTTGCTGGTAAAATCCCTTTTCCTCCCACCACGACTCACGTTTCCGGTACTCCATCCTACCTCCCACCGTGACTCACGTTGCCGGGACAATCCCTTTTCCTCCCACCGCGACTCGCGTTGCTGGGACAATCCTTTTTTTCCTCCTACCACGACTCACGTTGCCCGGACTCCATCCTACCTCCCACCATGACTCACGTTGCCGGGACAATCCCTTTTCCTCCCACCACGACTCACGTTGCTGGGGCAATCCTTTTTTTCCCCTCCCACCAAAACTCACGTTACCGGGATCCCTTGCAGGTGGAAACGTCTAATCTGATTTGCCAATGAAGCGGAGGTCAGAGTTTGAAATCAATCTACGTATACTGAAGGTAGTTTTCCCTAAATGGTTTGTCAATCTCCATCTACGCAAATGCGAGATGCCTGCATTTTCTCTAAATTCCATTTTCATCCTCCCTAACCCTTTGACGTGAATGAATGCGGATATCTATACGGGTAGTAAGATGTGGTGAGAAAATAATATAATCATGGGCACAAATATTTATATTCTCGTTCGATCAGTTTCCACTCAAGCATATTACTGTCGCATGCCCACGCGTTACTACCACCTGTCCGAGCTATATGCATATT
Organism: Timema californicum; assembly: GCA_902141385.1. Taxonomy (NCBI): domain Eukaryota; kingdom Metazoa; phylum Arthropoda; class Insecta; order Phasmatodea; family Timematidae; genus Timema; species Timema californicum. The sequence goes on along the minus strand of CABFOW010000354.1, from coordinate 105,316 downwards.
TACACTCATAGCTTAGGAATTATGAAGGTTGGATTTAGAAGAAGTACATCAGCATTTGCGTAAAATTAGAGTGATAAAGTAAGTGAGAAAAAAAATATGTACACTTGGACGGAATTTGAACCCTGACCTCCCTATCCCATTGATAATACCCAGACAGACGAGGACTATACTTTTTCCCGCTTGTATACTGGTGTTAAATTACAGATAGTTTTTTACTGGTTTTGAAATAATTATGATAGTTAGGCTTTAATTTGTAGCTAATAGCATCTAGTATCTGACAAGTAATCAAATAACAAAACGTTTATTAAGTTTGTGACATGATATATATAATTTTGAAATAATCTGTTCAAAATATGTTAAAATAGAGCATATATTTTTTAGATTAGTCTAGAAATTCTTTCAATAGTAATTTTGGAGGGAAATTCTAAATCTTTAAAATGTTATCTAGGCTGCCGATAAGGTATATTAAACTAGGAACTAAACTAAACATGTGCTCAGAAGAGCGTCTGCGCAACAAATTATATGCATGTGTCAATACAAAATGAAACAGACATATTCTTACAGAAGTTGGTGTAACCAGGAAAAGGGCAATGCCCCCCTTGGAAAGAATTCCACCCTTTGAAATAAATTCCCCACTTGGAATAAATTCCCCCCTCTATATATTGTATTTAAGCCCCTTCGATATTCTCAAATATGAAACTGAAGGATGGCCTTGCAACAAACTCCAAATATCTTATAGAGGAATCTAATTTTAAAATATTTTCTAGGACAGAATCATTCCAGATAGCTTTTAGAGACATCCAATTTTCAAAAATCATCCATGCTAGTTCCTAGGTGCATCCAAATTTCAACAAATTGCTAGTGTAGGACCACTCCAAATAGCTTCTAGAAGTATCTAATTTTCTAAAAATGTTCAGCTGTGTAACACTTAAAATAGCTTATTAAAACATCCAACTATCAAACTTGCGGAGGGAATAGTATCCCAAATAGCTTCTAAAGGTATCTATTTTTTAAACAAAAATACAGGCAAGGACTAGGCTGCGGCCAGACGAGCTGTATAATAATACTGCCAAAACCCGCAGTAAAATAAAGGATGAAAATGCACCTAATAGATTCAAATGGAACCGGCTACACAACGCTGTAAATTACAGCCTAGTTAAAAACTGTAACACATTTCAAGGTCTTGTTGCAAACGAATAGGCCTTGGCCCATAATTCTGGCGAAAGTTTACAGCGAAAGAGTGGCCACACGTGCAGTATTGTGTAGTGGCGTCATATTCCTGACTCATGTGTTCTCTTTATTTTATTTGCCATTTTGGTCCAAAATGGATATCGATTCAGTAAATAGCGAGCACCTCAATAATGAGGTACATAAATATCCATATCTGTAAGCCGTAAAGTGTGGAGAGCACAAAAACTGTGATTTGAAGCTTCAATGTTGGTCCGGCATAATGGAGGCTCTAGTAGGAGATGCTTGGAATGGATTCAATTTTGAAGAAGAAAAACCTCATTTGGTGGTAAAACGAGTTAATTGATATTAGATAATACTCAAAGAATTTTATTGAGTAGCTACAGTTTCAGTTTTTGATGAAGTAAAACAAATTAGCCATGTGTTGTTCGGTTACTAATGATGGGATGGATCCACCACTTTTTTTCTTTTTTTATATATAGAGGGTGCCGACGTTGGACAAGTAACATGCAAAACGCAATTTGGCATTAAGATTAATCACCTTTATTTCATTTTCACAGTTGCACACAAAAGATACTTGTTGCTATTGTAGCGTGAAGAAGCAACACCACAGCCGTCTGGCCACCCACAATTTGTAGCATCTTTATTTTACTGCGGCTTTTGTCAGTATTTTACAGCTCGTCTGGCAATAGCCTAACCTAAATAGCTTTAAAGGACATCCTATTTTTAAAAAAAAGTTTAAAGAGGCATCCATTTATTAAAACGTAAACTTCAAATATCTTCTAGAATCATCTAATTTTCAAAATAAATCCAGGTGAGGAATACTTTAAATATATTTTAAAAACGTCAAAATTTACAAAATATTTCGGGGGAGGACTCTTTCAAATATATTCTAGAGTAATCTAATTTTCAAAAGGTTTCCGGGCAAGGATAGCTTAAAATAGTTTCCAGGCATCCAGTTTTCAAAATATTTCTGGGTGATTAAAACTTCAAATATCTTATAAAAGCCCCCAATTTTTAATACTTTTCTTAGGATAGTGTCCTCGGCTCCTCGAATGCCACTTACTTACCCCTATACAAATAAAGTTCCACAGCCAATGCATTCTTATGGGCACATTTTCAAACTACTATATCTTTAGTACTATTCCTCGTGCTCCGGGTGAAAAATCACCTAAGTTTACTCTCTTACTTGTCCAAATTACAGAGTTTGTTGTAAGAGCCAGCGTAAGTTGAGACACTTTGTGATTTTTCTGCTAATAAACAACTCAATACTTTTTTTAGCGACTAAGTCTCTTTTTGAGGTTATCGGGAAACCTGTTATATAAACGTCCAATCATTCGTAGATTAACGTAAATTGTTTATATATTATAAAAATAGCCTATATTAGCTTAACCTAACCTTAAACATGTATGTATTAGCGTTAGGTTCAGTTAGTAGGGAATTAGTCTAATCAAAACAACGATCGTTTGAGTTTTAGTTTGGTTCCTAAGTTTAATACTCGCACAGACATACTTTCAGAGCACCTGCAGATGCAATAATAATCAGTAATCACCTGACCGAGATCAAGTCCAGTAGCCAATGAACGCGCACCTGGGTGATAGCGCTGTTAGGCAGAGCACCAATCAACGCCAAGTTAAGGCGTTCGTCTTGCGACAGAAGAAACTCGGCCGCTTCTGACCGGTTGGGAGGGCTATAAAATAATCTTCGTTATTTTGATTTATAAAACTATAATCTATTTAAATTTTGTTTTGCACCTAGTCTTAGTACCGTTAAGGATAGCTGCGGTCAATTACACTAATAAGAAAAGTTGTAGTTAAAGAAATTGTACTCACATTTGCGCGAAGAGAAAGTGGTCAGCCATTTAGAAACAAAAATACCCTCAGTACACTACTCCAGGATTCAAACCCTGACCTCCTCTTCATTGGAAAACCATACTAGTTCGTGGGTACATAGATGTGGGTATCAATTTACTTAACTTATATGGGATAACCACAATGATAAATCACATTTGGAAAACTATCCCTAAGTGCACCCTAACGAGATTCGAACCTGGTCCTCTCCCATTATCAGGTATCCAGTCTATTACGAGCCCGACTATTTAGACTTTTTGACCACACGTGCAAGTATTGTAATTTACTCACCTTAATCCCGTGCTCCTCCAAAAATGTATGAGTGTGCCTTGGGAAGGTCCGTTCATATCCACCGTGACTAATGGCACATTTTGATTCAAAACTGCCGACCCCCACCATAGCCAACACGAAGATATTATAACCCAGGATAAGTTGAATGATCGTACAAACATTATAGAAATAAATTAAAATGTAACTGCTTTATTATTCCTGTTCTGACTACTTGCTTATGGACTACGTTCCTCAAATGTGTTTGTTGTTTTAAGTCCAATTAAAAACTGTGTTTGTCTGGAACTGATTCTTACTTTAAAATTATTATAGCTGTAGCATCAACGTTACACCAACATTAGCATCAGAAATAACACATACACAGGGACATCGACTTACAAACTAACTGACCCTAGAACATAGCTACATCCTAGCACCAGGGATGGTAATAACTAAACAACATGATGATTACAAATACTAAATTATTTTATGTATCACCCGGAGATTGAACCAGATTACCCTAAGCTATAAGCTGACTTCCCTATTCATTCAACTACAGATATGACTTCATATGTGCATAATTAAAAGTTTATCCAGTTTATTCTAACGGTAGAAATGATGGCAAACAGCCGTGTCACGAGTAATGGACGAATACAAGTATTTACGTGTAGTTTAAAGCACAACAAAGTCACTCTTTTTACACACACACACACACACACACACACAGAGTTAGAAAGTGGCTCTTGTTAACTAATCTGATCTGAGACTGCGCAGTGTATTTCCGCTGTTGGACCACAGGTCCTCCATTTAAATGAACATTAATGTGTATCTCAAATAAGATGAGAGGGAATATCAAGCGAAAGCAACCTCAACTTCCAGGACTGATTTTTTTTTTGTACCGTGTTTCACTATTCGTTCAGGTTATACGAATATGTACTAATTTCTCTGATATGTTAGGTATGAGGAAGGTTAAATTTATATTAAGAGTATCCGCATTTGGGTGGAGGGAGAGTGGGAAACAAATTAGGGGAATAAATCCTCACCCGCTTCGGTGGCCGCATGGTCCAACGCGCTATTCTCGCAGTAGACTAGGCTGTCGATGACGGAGAGATCGAGGTTCGAATCTCGGTCGGGTGTATTGAAGGTGGTTTTCCCTAAGTGGTTTCTCTGCTCTTCTTCCTCACAAATGTGGATATATCACCTCTGAAATACTTCTTTCTTCATCCCTATACCATTAGGTTAATGTATCATAGATGCGTATAACCTGAACAGGTAGTAAGACGTGGCGATAAAAAAAACTATATTCATACCTTAGTGGAATAATGCAAGGTAAGTTTACAGGTTAAACGAAAGATACATAGGCCTCAAATGTTTTAGTATTAATGGGAAAATTATGTATTTTAATACAAGTACTGGGTTTTCATACTAAACTTATTAATATGAATAAGGAAAGTTTTGGTTTTAAACCACTTACATGGCTGCACATTATAGCTATGATTAAAATTAATATATTGGTTAGGTCATGTGAGTACGATACCATAGCTCAGTTGTTTCCTACAGAGCTAAGGGTCCCGAGTTCGATTCCCAGATTGGCCGAAAAATGTATCATTGTTTGAATGTGGGTTTTACCCTTTAGCATTGATAAATTAACGGCCGGAAACTGGATGTTGTGCCTGTCCTAGTCTTAAGTTAGATTATAAAGCATATGAAGCTACGACAGGCCTAGCCAGTGGTTAGTGGAAAATATATGGCTTGAATAAAATACTGACCCGGGTCATAGACTGGAAACGGTAATGGATGTAAAAAGAAGGTTAGGTCATGTATCAGATAGGGACAAAGCTGGTCAGAGCTAAGCAGGACAGTCGAACTTTCTGGCTCTGAGCCAACCCCCGTCGGTCATGGTAGTTTAGGGGCTGCCTCGGTTAGCAAGAATTTGCCACGCAGACGTTCAACTCTAACGCAATATGTAATTATACGATGAGCTATTTCAAAATATGGCTCACACCAAAATAAATTTGAAAGATTCCAACAAGGAATTTTTTTCTTAATAATCCTATAGTTTGAGTTATATTAATAGCAATAAATGTGCGAAAATGTGACGCTATCTCATTTTCAACTACTTTTTAAGCGTATTTGTGGGGATATTAAACTCACCTTGATGAAAAGGGGCTCATATTTAGCCTTCCTCTAACAAATACAATAATTTTTTTGATAGGTTTACAACAGAAAATGTTAAGATATTTGAGAACAAGTAACAAGCTTTCCTATTTACCTTTTGATAAAAAAGTTTCGTAGTTTTATTTCCCCTCTTTCTTAGCGACATGACAGGAAAACAATATATGTGAAGGGGGAAAGGCAGTATAAGCTTAAAAAGTATAGAAAAGTAGTTCGAGAAAACGAAACAAACCATTGTATTTTTAACAATGTGGTCTGACATTGATGATGTTTTCTCGCTCACCGATGCGGCAGGCTTAATGGTGTTCATTCACGGTAATTTTGGCCTTTTTCTAACTTCACATATCAAAGGTACAAAACATATTTTTGAGGTGATTGGACTCTTAACTATTTTTACTAACGCTCAAAGGGGCACATTTACCGTTAAAAATTAAATATTTCCTGTAAATTTTTAATCTAAAAATAAAACCGGTAAAATTATGAGATAGATAAACCCCAGAGAAAGGAGATTAAAAAGCATTGTTTAAAATATAGAAGTATTAAAGCCGGGATGTAAGGAACACGAAAAAAGGGTAGTGTGTTTACAGTTGTTATAACAAAACATTTGTTGGCCAAAATAAATAAAATATTGCTCCGGTAATAACATGGAGATTAATTTCCTTCACATAATAATATCAATAGTTCTTGAGTATTTTTAATGAGCATAACAGCATTCAATGACAAACTTTTTGAATGAAGAGATAAAGTTGTCATGAAATTTCAGGACATCCTTGACAGATGTTCAAGAAATGTTGGGTCAACCTGTGCATAAAATTAAACTCCATGTTTGTAATGAATCAATTTTTTTCTTCTTTTGAGCAGAGATTTTTTTGCCTTACTACATTCCCAACTTAACTTTAAAACTTGAGATGCCTCGAATGCATTCATTCTAAATAGTTGGAGAAACTTTTCTAGAAAAACATCGACGAAAGTTTTACGTCTCAAATCTCAAAACTTCGTGAACCAGCAATAACTCCAACTCTCAGGCTAACAGAACGAATGCTAGGTCATACTGATGACACACTGCTGTGTACCGCCAGGTCACCTTTATATATATCTATAGTCAATAAAGGTGGCCTGGTGGTCTAGGGGTAAGGTGTCAAACTTCTGTGCTGGCGGCCGGGGTTCAATCCTCGGTCCCGGCATAGATTTATCTTATTACCAAACCCTTCCTTCACCTTTGACAAGACATCATGTGAATGTGGGGAATGCCAGACACCTCCACCGTGGTTCAGATTCCACGTTAAACTGTAGGTCCTCCATTTCAACTCAAAATCACCCTACCATTACACATTAGCGTAAGTGCGTATAACCCGAACGGGTAGTAA
>CABFOW010000354.1:41074-93716 GCA_902141385.1 Timema californicum | reverse complement strand
GTATCACTCATTGTATTATTATTATTATTATTATTATTATTATTATTATTATTATTATTATTATTATTATTATTATTATTAGCACAGCGTCTTACTACTCGTTCGGGTTATACGCACTTACGCTAATGTGTAATGGTAGGGTGATTGTGAGATGAAATGGAGGACCTACAGTTTAACGTGGAATCCGAACCACGGTGGAGGCCTGGCATTCATCACTCATTGTAATTAACAGAACAACAATACCCTCGCTTATTTTCACTGCGCTGCTCTGAGGGGGCGAAGGAGAACTGTAGGGTGTGGCGGGGGAAACCAGCTCTTGAGGTATACGTCGTATCTATGATCTTGGTGTGCAGGACCGTCACGACAATGCAATACCATACTGATACCATTCCGCTACTGTCTTGGCACCGTACGTATACGATACTATGCCGGTGTGCGAGGACCTTAAGTCTCATAGTTTACCCTAACACTACGCCCTTGGTGAAAACTATGTTAGTGAAACAAAATAACTTTTCAGTGTATAGTGTTGGAACTAACAAATTGTGTTGTCTCATATGAATGAGAGCTATGTCCTGGTAAAGTAATAGAATTTGGGGTGAAAAAAATGAGCCAGTTGTAGCTTGAATTGAAAAATGTGATAATTTTTTGAAGTTGCATCAGAAGAAATATATTTTATTTTGTGAGTTGGAAAACACAAAAAGAAACATTTGATCTCCTGTAGGTTTCAAGAATCAAGCAATCAACGTTAAATGGGGTATATCCATTAAAAATGTAAGATGACCATTGTACCTGATCGTCTGCACTCTCCCATATGTACAAAGTGATCAAACTAAATAATAATAATATTATGTATATTTTTAAATATAGCTGTGAAATATTACATTATCTTATTTATTAAATTTCATTTATTTAACTATAGTCTATTTAATATCTTAGCTAGTAAAATATTGATGGAGGTAGCTAGGAAACTTTGAATACAACTAGGTATCAAAAGCTCTAATTTTTTTAATATCCTATTTTACTTAAACATTAAAATAGATTGGTGGTATTTTATCAAGAAAACATATTGTATGTTTTCAAAACTAGTTAATCTAGTTTAAAATGTATTGGCATAAGAAATATCCACTAAAATGTTGGAACATTGCTAGGAGAATTTACGGTATGGAATTAAGGTTATTGTGGCTTTTAAAACCAGTTATATAATATTTTATGGATAAACTTTTTCTTAGCAAGAATAATATATTAATACCATATCTATATTAGATATGTTACTCATAAAATATGTCTTTGAACAGGGCTATGCATCAATGTAGCACCACTTGAAGTAATTATACTGTCATTTCTTACGTCACCCAGTTATAAATGTGAGACGGAGAATTCTCCATTTTGGAAAATTTTCCTTAGGTTTTCTTAGAAAATTTTTCCAAAACTGAAAATTTTCAATTATTATATTATTTTTGTAAAATAATGTCAACTGATTAAATAGAGCTATAATGTAATCGAGATATGGATATATCAAATGTCAACGTTTATCATTAAGATTAGTTTCTACTGAGGACGGTAACACCAGAAACATTATAAAACGAGCTTCGGTGCCCGCACGGTCTAACGCGTTACTCTCGCAATAGACTATACTGCCAATAACAGGGAGATTGGTGTTCGATACCAGTCGATTTCACTGAGAGTGGTTTTTACAATGTTTTCCACTTTCACGGGTTCGATGCCTCTAAATTCAACCTTCCTCATCCCTAACATTCTGATTCAAAATTTTCATCTCTACACCCAGTACACATAAGCTATAATAGTTTAATACGAAGACAGCCAAACATATATATATATATATTTATATATATATGTAGCGTAATGACGCCAGTTTTATATATATATATATATATATAAGTAGCGTAATGACGCCAGTTGGGCATTTGTGTGAATTTTAAAGGTTTATTTATCATTTAGATTTCCAAAAGGTGACCTGAAATTTAACAATTTATTTCGTCTTAGCTATAGCTTTGTATATTTTGCACGCTGGCATATTTACTGAGTGACGTCACAAACTCAGCCATCCATCTGACGCTACTTTATATTCGCTTTGTCTTGCTATGCATCATGTTATCCATGACAAAAATTGTAAGAAGCTGCCAAAGAACGTAAACCTTGTGGTATTTATATTGGTTATTTTTTCAAACATTTAGTTTTGGGAAAGCATCCTTGATAAAATTACATTTAATTTAAGTTAATTATAATATGGAATTAGGAAATATTCTTTTCCAAAAGGAGCAAGAATGGCATGAAGCTTTTAGTTTGAGAATTCATGAACTATTGGAAACTATACGCCAGCGTGATTCAGATATTGTTAGTTTAAACGAGAAATTATGTATCTTAAGAGACGACTTTTGTTACAATTTAAAAATACTTAATGATCGGGATGGTGAATTACAAACATTTGAAGTTGAAATGCAAGCCATCAAGCAAAGTATGATAGAAAAGATTGATTTGATCAGCGAACTTCAAATCAAACTAGTCGACTGCGAAGATAAGCTTCAACATGAGATAAAGGAAAAAAAGGTTATGGAGAACAGTTTAATTGACAAGCTAACAAAGAAGGAGGCTGCCTACCAAAAAGTAAAGAGGCAGCTTGAGATATCCTCTGAAAAGTGGGAAGATGACTATGAGAGCCAGCGCCAAGCTTTCGAACAAAATATTATTAGGATTGAGAACAAGATGAAAAATTGGAAGAGGGATATTGATCTCCAACATGCTTCTTCCATTTGCCGTATAAGAAACGAACATTATAGTAAACTAGAACAAATCGAGCATGATTTAAGTGAGAAACAGGAACAAATTATAAAGTCTAAACAGCTACTTAAGACAATTCAAGATGAGAATAGTCTACTTCAAAGTGAAAATACTGATCTACAAATTAAGCTCGCTGATTGTAAAGCTGTTTACCAATGTGAGGTTAAGACCATTCACCAAACTTACAAGACAATAGAGGAACAACTTAGAGAAGTTTCAGCACAACTCAGAGATAGAGAATCTCAATGTAGCATATGTGAGCAAGTTATCAAAAATATTTTGGATAGGATTCGCCCGTTAAATGAACATAGCTCCAAAACCAATGCAAAAACAAATGAAGGGAATTTTGGTAAAGATTGCCTCTATCAGTTAGAAAGGGAGGTGGAGTACATGTACAATGAGCTTTCAAAATGCAAACAAGAGATACATTTTCTTAAAGAAGAAATTAAAATGGGAAAAACTAGCCCTGAGTGTTCAACAACTAAACAAGAAACGCTCTTGCTCAAAGGGCCACAACAATCTCATAACGATTTAAAACCAATTGACCAAACAGACCATATGATAAAACTAAAACACCAGAATGAGATATTACAAAAAGTAATTAAAGAAATGAAGAGGAGAATAAAGCCAGCTTGTGATGAAAATATTTGTATCGTGGAAAGTGCTAATGATAATAATTCAAAGTTGATTAAATTTCACGAGTTACAATATCCGAATAAAACTACAACAGAGACTAACTGCGATTGGCGAGGTCCGGAAGAAATGCACGGTTTTGGCCCAGTTCCTTCCAAACGTATAACGTGTACCCATCGATCGAATGAACAAAATGAATTTTCTAGCTGTGATAAAGACTCATCTATAAATAGAAAACAAAATTTTGACATTGAATGTCGCAACACTTGCGATGCATGTGAGCACCTTAAAGAACAATTTCAATTTCATAAGAAATTCATTGAGAGTCAAGTTCAAATATTGGAGACAAAATTAGAATATCTAAGTCAAGAGAATGAGGTTAAAGATGACCAAGGTGATGACATGTTAAGAATTTCTCAACTTGAGAAGACTATTGAATTACTAAAAGCTAACATGATGGAAGAAGTTCAAAGAGAGTTAAATCAGAGAGGAAGAAAAGATAATAATAATAATAAAATGAACTTCATTGACATTAGAATGATGTTGCTTGAAAAGAAACTCGAGCAGGTTACAGGACATATCAGCAAAGAAGTACAATTTCAAAAGAGAGATTTGATAGAAACTATAAACAAAATAAAATTGGAATTAATGTATAGTATTGGGAAAAATACTTGTGTTATTGGTACAAACCAAACAAACTATAAAGATAATCCTAAAACGGACTTAAATAATGTTTGTGGAGAAAAGCCCAAAAGTGATATTTTATTTACGGCAACGGATGTACCACAGTACTCAAATCTAAAAGCAACAAACAGAAATAAGAAAAATATAAATATAAGGTCAAAAAGGGCTGATAAATAAGTCCATATATTCACATTGAATTTATTATTATCATTACTATTATTATTGGTATACATACACATTTTCATGGTCAAAGTGCTATGTAATAGGAGTTTTATTAAAGAAATTTGTTCAAAATAAAGTAAATTTATAATTGAATTATAATTTTACAAAAGCTTCAGAAAATGTTATTGATTATAGTTATATATATATATATGCGTCTTACCACCCGTGGTTTTGGATACAATGGGCATATATACAAAGCACTGTGCCTTACCACCCGTGGTTTTAAATACAATGGGAATATATATAAAGCACTGTGTCCTACCACCCGTTCGGGTTATACGATTATGTACTAATCACGCTAGTGGACTAAGGATGAGTAAGATTTATTCTATAGGAAGTGTACGCCACGTTTAATACCTATTTGTTATACGCATAATATTCACTAATTAGGCTGATGAGTTAGGGATGAGGAGTATAATATACTCTGTGGCAAGGATGTAAAGGTTAAGTTGGTCAATCTGGACTGAACTGACTAGAGTAGTTATGGCAGGGAAGTGATAGACAACAAGATCCGGTCTAGGATTTTATCCTTTGTCCTGATTGGCGTTAGAATGTGCGTGATCTAGAGATGTGCCGAAACCGATACTTTGTGTACCTGTTCCAAACTGGTCCAATTACAATGTTGGAACAGTTCTAAGCTACAGGTACTGTTCTACTATCGATACAGCCAGGCAGCGCTCAAACTCCAGTATCTGGACTTGGTAGCGGAACAGTACCGATAACTTGGGAGGACCTGGGTTCTTACTAGCTACTACTGTACTTGGTTAATATTGTACAGTCATCAACCACAGTATATTAATATTATTATTAATAGTAATAATAATAGCGATATAATAATAATTATGATGATATAATTATTATTATTATTATTATTATTATATGTTTTGAAGGAAGTGGAGGATTTGTGTGTTTAAATATTACGTATCAAAATTAATTATTTGTTTCATATATGAAATAAAATAAAATAATAACTTAAAGAGTTTCTTATAAACTATTTATTTGCTATCACTACCTAATAAATAGTTTAATTTTTAAATTTGTAATCGTTTTCTAAATTTAACTTAACTTGTAAATAAATGATATTACTGTCAGCTAATTGCAAATGCAAATCACAATAATAAAGGATAAGTATGCCTACTTATTACTGCTGAATCAGTTTACACATATGATGTGAACCCCTCTCCCCCTAACCCTTCTTTCCCTGAACAGTGTCTACTGTCTGGTTCTAGCCAGCCCAGCCGCGTGGTGTGATATATTGATTTGTACCTGCTCCACCTAAGGGTGAGAGTATCGGTAAGCAAAATATGCGAATGGCAATTCCGTTATTGATACTCGTGGAACTGGAACTGTTTAGGAACGTTAGTATCGGTAGTGACATCGTCCAAAACAGTTACTATTTAGGAGCTGCTGAGCGAAAGGTGGAAGTAAAAAGAAAGAGAGATAGGCAATGTGCAGAGGACAGTGTGCACTGGTGTGTGCGTGGTAGGGAGCGAGGAGACACGAGATAGAAGTAGAGAATTTCTTACTGGTACTGGTTTGACACATCTCTAGCGTGAGCTGTGTGGTTAGTGCACAAGACTAAATATAAGTATGTGTGAGGGAATAACAGTTATGCGACAAGGTGATTGATACGTTAACCCATTATATAGGTCAAGCCACCGAAGGGTGCATAATGACAGCATTTTTTATCTAGTTTCGCTGAGTTCAATACTACCAAACCCCACACGTGGACGAACTGCGCAGAGAGGTTGGAACACTTTTTCATTGCAAATGACATCGTCGACGATAATAAGAAACGGTTTATATTGTTTTGTGTGATCGGGGATAAAACATTTAATTGCTTAACCGCGTTAGTGGCGCCAGGGGTTTTTCAATTCTAAATTATTTGGCGATTTAGCCACTGTTTTAAACGGCCATTTTGCGCCAAAGCTCAATGAAATTGTACAAACTTTAAATTTCAGCAAAAGGGATCAGTGACCCGGCGAGTCCATTGTGGAATATGTTGCCGTTTTGAGAGAGATGGCCAACCGTTGTAACTTTGGAACATTTACAAATTGGATGCTGTGTGATCGTTTAGTGCAGGGTGTCGCGGATGAGACAGTGCAGATAGAAATGCTTTCAAAAAAGTTAGATGAGGCAACTGCCATGGCAGTAAGTAGCGAAGTAGCGGCACAATATCAATGTGGCATGCAGCCAACTTCCGCAACACCGGTTTAGGTACCAAGACCAAGAAGCAAGCCCAATGGAAGTACAAAGCCTATCTAGAAACCTCCAGTCTCAACAAAGATGTACCAATAATCAACAAAGATTTTCTACAAGCCAACAAAAGGGCCGACGGTGCTATCGTTGTGACAAAGAGCATGTAAACTCTGAATGTCCATGAGCGAATGCGATGTCATTTTTGTAAGAAGTTGGCCCACTCAGAAAGGGCATGTAGGTCGAAGATACAAAATGACGTCAAACGCAGAGCGAAACATCCACAAACCAACTATCTAGCATCCATGGAACCTGCAAGATAAGAATGAAATATGGCATATCAACTGTTTTCTATGGGATCTGAAACTAGAGACAACCCATCTTCCACATAAATATGATGTTGAACGGAACTAAACATCACATGGAGATTGATTCAGGAGCAGCCTTGACAGTTATAAGCTCAGTTACCTATGAAAAAATATGGACCTCTAAACCAAAACTTATGAGTTCCTATATTCAGCTTTGCACATGAGTAACAAAACAGCCCCTTTGTATCCTGGATTGGTGTAATGTGAAGGTCACATACAATGGTCTGTCCACTACTCTGCCTGTAGCCATGGTATAAGGAAATGGACCAAGTCTCCTCGGGATAAATTGGTTCACTGAGTTGGTAATTAAAGGGCAAGGAACTCACCACATCACTGATAGTAAGTTCGTGAAGACAGTACAGAAATTTTCAGCTTTTGAAGATCACAAACTATGAGAATATGTTGACCTACCAGTTTCATTAAAAATTGACCCCTCAAGGCAAACTCAGTATTTATGGAGCCATCCAATACCACTGGCATTGGCAGACGATGTCAATCGAGAGATTACAAGGTTAGTTGAAGAAAAGATATAAAAACCAGAATATTTTTAAATTGGGCCATACCCCTAGTGATTGTCCCAAAGTGAGATGGGTCTCTGTGGTTGTGCGGGGTCTACCGGAGTACAGTTAATAAAGCACTATAACCTGACAAATACCCTTCACCAACTGCAACTGAAGCTATTACGTGTCTAACAGGTGGAACCATATTTTCTAAGCTTGACCTCGCACATGCTTATGCCCAAGTTAAAGTGGATGAAGAATCTTCTAAAATATTGACGGTTAGTACCCCAAATGGCTTGATGCAGGTGATAAGAATTATTTTTGGAATTAGTGGAGCACCGGGGAAGTTTCAGAGGCTTATTGAAGGTATATTAGCAGGTATATCAGGTAAAGTGGTATTCCTGAATGACAGACTTATATCGGCAACCGTAGAGAACAACATAATTCCAGAGTACAGGAAGTACTACAAACACTTAGTGATGCAGGGTTGCGGTTAAGGAAGGACAAGTGCAGGTTTGGAGTTCTGGCGGTGTCGTTGTTAGGTTTTCAGGTAGATGCCCAAGGCATTCAACCCCTACAAGACAAGGTTGAAGACATACACAAAGCTCCAGCACCTAAGAACTTCAAGCTTTCTTATGACTTCTCAATTTCTATGAGAGATTCCTGATGAACAAAGCTACTATCTTGGAACCCATACACCATCTCCTAGATAAGGATTCACCATGGCAGGGGACTCAAAACCATAAGAGTTCATTCAATAAAGCAAAAGCCATTTTAACAACAGACTTAGTTTTGACGCATTATCATAGAAGTAGATATCTGATACTATCGTGTGATACATCTCTTTACGTGTTTGAAGTGGTCCTCTCCCATGTTATGGACAGTGGAATGGAAGCTCCAGTAGCGTTTGGATCAAAAACACTGTCACAAGCTGAGCGTAAATACGTTCAAATAATTAAGGAAGCATTGGCGGCTATATTTGGTGTCAACAAGTTCCAGCGGTTTCTCTTGGGCCAATCCTTCACAATAGTCACATATTACAAACCACTTCTATGATTATTTCATCCTACCCAGCAGACGCCAAGTGTTATGACCCCACGGATTTTACGGTGGAGCTTAATGTTAGGAGGTTATGCTTATGACATTATTTATAGACGAGCGAAACACCATGGAAATGCAGATAGGCTTAGCAGACTCCCATTGAACACTCCAGAAACTGTAAATATAGAACCTAGGGTCATTTTTATGTTAGACATGGAAGACCCGCCTATCTCAGTGATTGAAATTTCCAGGGTAACAATAAGGGATCCTGTGCTGTGTAAGGTTAAAGAGTGGGTTTTACAGGGTTGGCCTGAAGAAGAGGTGGGAGAGGAATTCAAGCCCCACAACGCACGACGCTCTGAAATATTTTTGTCACAATATTGTTTACTCTGGGGTAGTAGAGTGATATTGCCAAAGAAACTTCACAAAAGGTTTATCCTATTGCTTTATGCTACACATCAAGGTGTGTTGCAATCAAAAGCAGTAGCTCGCACCTATACATGGTACCCTAAAATGGAAGAAACCCTAGAGGAAGTAGTGGGAACATGCCAAACCTGTCAAGAAAGCCAAAACAATCCACCATAGGCCCCAGTACAGTCATGGACGGCACCAATAAGCCCGTGTATCCGTCTACATATTGACATGGCAGGGCCCATACAAGGAAAAAACTTGTTAATACTTGTGGATGCGCATTCTAAATGGCCTGAGGTCAGACCGATGAAGTCTATAACATCAACGAGCATAATGATGGAATTAAGAGACTTTTTGCTACACATGGGCTTCCATTAGTCCTATTAAGTGACAATGGCCGTAATTTTGTGTCGGATGGATTTTAACTGTTTCTTAGGCTCATTGGAACTAAGCATTTAGCAAGAGCACCATATTACCCTGCAATCAATGGGAAAACAGAACGTATGGATCAAACAGTTAAGAAACAGTTGGGAAGAACAACAGGTGACTGGCATACTAGGCTCACAAGAATCTTCCTGATGCTTCGAACAGACTCCACTTGAACTACAGGCCAAATTCCAGCTCAGCTACTAATGCATTGCCAAGTCAAAATACGTTTGGATATGATACATCGAGAAAGACAAACAACAGGCTTTGTGGCACTAACTCAAGATACGGAGAATATGCGAGTCTTCCCAGAAGGAGTAGCAGTGTGGGCAGGGCAGTGTGGAGTAAAGAGGCCTAAATCGATTCCAGCAGTGCTCACTGACGTGTAAGGAAGGAATATATACCGTGTCATTTTTAAGGAGGCACTTGGAAAAACAAGACACATAGACCAACTTCGAAAACGCTACGAAAGAATACCTCAACCAGAGAATGCCTTGGAGAGGCCACTTTCACAAGTTTTAAACTGGCAAGATACCGAGATAAAGACCTTGTGACACATCAGAAAGTAAGACTACTTCAACAACCACTACTACCATCTCCGGCAAGAGAAGACCACAAGCAGCAACCAGTAGAAAACTCACAACCATAGGAACAGCAACCAACAGCACTGATAGACAACACAGGTCAACAGCCAGAAGCGATAGTGGACAACACAGGTCAACATTCAGCAACATCAGAATCATGGCCTCCTCTGAGGCCACGAAGATAGTTGCATACTCCTGTGTACTTGGGAGATTATATGTAGATATCGAGGAGAGAAGGAATGTAATATGCTCAGTAGCAGCAATGTATATAGGTTAAGTTGATCAACTGACTAGAAAAGGTATGGCAGGAAATGATGGACAACATGTTCCAGTCTAGAATTTTATCCTTTGTCCTCGTTAGTGTTAGAATGTGCGTGAGCTATGTGGTTAGTTCACAAGACTAAATGTGTGTATGTGTAAGGACATAACAAGGAGATTGAATTTAAAGGAAGTGTACATGTATTTGCTTGGGGGATAGAGTGGAAAGCCATTAAGGAAAAACACTCCCAGTACACCCGACTGGAATTAAAACCCCAATTTACCTGTCATAGGCAGTCTAGTATATTATAATAGTGACACCTTAGACAATGAAGCCACCAAAGTGGGTTCTATTATTATTGAAGACACTTGAGATTATCAATTTATGTTAACTTTTTCTTTCTCGAACATTTTTGTTGACATTATATAGTTCTTTACTATGATGAGACATATATAGTTGTTGTTCTGTCTCTGGTCTATTGTGTTGTTGCGCATGCGTGGGTTTTTTTCAGTTGCGTTTAACAGACTTGATTTTTTGTCCATGTGTTTGTGATATCCAGAGTGATTAATTAATTTCAGTATTTATTAGACAGAATGTAATCAGTAATATAGACTCGTTTAGTGGGTGATAAAATAAATAACAGCACAGTGAAGAAATAAAAGCTGTTATGCTTATATTTGAACTGTATTAACTCAATTAGTTTTGATCCACGCCCATATTTGGATGTTTATATAATATGCACCAGTCACTCGGTTCTATTGTATAAACCAAATAAAGAATCCAATCACTAATACTTAGTAATACATAGCGTACAGTGCATAATTATTCATAGTAAAAATACAAATGCTTATAATTAAACACAGTGTTTAAAGGCTTAATTAAATAGGTTAGCTATTAACGATAGAAATTGGCCTAAGATTTTTGCTTGATTATATAAAATATTTAAATATATTTTACTAAGGGCTCACTTGAAATACAACGTTAAATAAACCGTATCTTCTGAAACATTTAAAATTAACCTTAATTTAAGTGGTGGCTTTACTATTAAATAAAATTTTATTTGTATTTGATATGGTTTTATTATCATCTTAAATATTATGGTAGACCTATTCTCTATAACAGTATCAAAACGATAATATTCCCACTTTGCTTTTTTATGAACCGCGTCTTACCATACGTTCAATATTTAAATTATGCCTGGTATTCTGCAACGATACTAGCGCTTTTGAGCTTAAAAGTCTAATCTCCAGAACTAAAGAGGAACAGACCCAAATATCCTAGACCTTGAACTATGATAGTCAACGATTTTATCGATTATCTTTATGTATTCGATATATTGGAAGCCCAGCCGACTATTGTTTATGTATTCGAGTTTTGCATTGTGTGAAATGATGGATCACTGTGTAAAGGGGGTGTTGTCAAATTGGTTTGGATGTGATCGGTACTAATTGGACCAGTAGCATTTATTATGAACGGTTTTAAACTATCAAAATCAAGTTCTCCTCATAATGTTTTTTTATCTAATATGCAATAGAATCGTAGCAGTCTTTTAATAATTTAATAGAATTTGATAGTTTGAACTGACAGTTTTCTGACAGAAAACCCTAAAGTGTAAGTTTTTTAAAAAGAATTAGTAGTGTTGGTCCTATGAAATAAAATTGAAAACTATATCTTCATATTAAATTAGGTTCTTAAAACGCAAAATTTGTTTAGTTGGAAAACTTTGGATACTATCTAGACTTAGCACAGATTTAGTTCTTAATTTAACTTGTTTGGACAAACTCCATGGCATTAGGCCGCAAGTATGCTAAACTGACCGAGCTGCTTGTTGGTTAAGGTAGTGCCAACATTTGCGTATAACCGGTGTAATGTGGTCAGCACAACTAATAGTTAATCTGTTTTCTAGACCATAGCATATTCAAGTAGCTCCTCATTGTACTAACGATACTGAGTTGACCTTGTTCCAGACCCACAGCTTCACAGGAGAATCTGAAAGCGCCGGAGTTCAAACCCGAAACCTCTGGATATGTATCTAGTTTTGACGCACATTTGATCTTATAGATATTTTTTATTGTTACAGTTTACCATCATGAATACATCCAGTGATTTACAAACCAAGTATCAGAAGATTGCCTCGGAGTACTCAAAAGTAATTATATCATTATTATTATAGAATTTAAATTGTATCATTTTAACATCCCTAGTGATTACTTAAACTATCTTACATTTATTATTTTTGTGAGTTTTCTAAACATAATTTGTACCAGTTTTTCTTTGTGAAGGGGATAGTAGCCTTTATCCGTCACAGTTTAGGCTCTTTATCATTGTTATGGGACACTGTCTAGATATTTTATTCACTTTATTATGCACACAAGAGTAGGCTACATAGAATCAAATGACACCAAGGTTTATAAATTCCCAACACTTTTAATAAACTCTAAATCCAAACTAAACTTTACAACAGATTGCTCAAATCACTTTGGAAATGTAAATATTGACGATAACGTGTATCTTGCCTGTGATGCTTTGAATTATGCCTGTAATATTCTGCACTAAAATGTTGATGATAGTGTATTTAACTTTCTTTTGAGGCTATGTACTACACCCGTGATTCTGCACACTAAAACGGATATGATATAATATGTACTGACCCATGCATAATTATTACAATTATTAATTTAATTGATTGTCACATGAAAGGTTGGGTTAGGATAGGTTAGGTTAGTCTGGGTTGGGAAAGTGCCACAGTAATGTTTATATATATATTTAAAAAACACCTTATTATTGCAATGATTTCATTGAATGATGTGTAATACCCTGTCATTTGGGTGAGTGGAACTTATTCTTATTTAATTTCAAAGTGTTTTTTTTTTGTTATTGTTTTAAGTCGAGTGCATGTGTTTTTATGTTTGTAAAAATATACTAATATTTTAGCACTTATAAGAAGAAAAACCCAAGAATGGTATCTATAAAATATGCTAAGTTATTCTTTTTGTAGAGAGTGGATGGGAAAGTTACATGTGTTCTACCCGCCTCGGTGGCGTAGTTGGCTAATGCGCTTGTCGTGTTGAGCTCGACTGCTGAGGACGGGGATATCGAGGTTAGAATCTCGGTCGGGTGAACTGGGGGTTGAGGGGGTTCCTAAATGGTTTTCCACTCTCCCTCCACGCAAATGCGGGTTCACTTCCTCTAATTCAACCTTCCCAATTCCTATCAACCTTCCCAATTCCTAATCCATTAGAGTAATTAGTACTTAAAGCGTATAACCCGAACGGGTAGTAAGACGCTGTGCTAAAAAAAAATTATTATTATTATTATTATTATTATTATTATTATTATTATTATTACATGTGTTCTCATATAAGATTAAAATCTAAATCACCTTATCAATGACAATCT
The DNA here is from genome assembly GCA_902141385.1 of Timema californicum. Classification (NCBI taxonomy): domain Eukaryota; kingdom Metazoa; phylum Arthropoda; class Insecta; order Phasmatodea; family Timematidae; genus Timema; species Timema californicum. The sequence continues at coordinate 80,194 of CABFOW010000354.1, read as the reverse complement.
GTTATATTGAGTTTCACACTTAAGACTCCATGATTACCAGTGTGAATATTTTATTTTATTGTGTTACTCAACAACCTCAAAGAGATTTTATTTATTCAAAATGAGGTCAAAGTTTTTTAGTTTCCGCTTGTTACAATAGTAGGTTAGGTTGATTATGGTTGATTCAGTGCTCCTTATAAGTGCTGTCATAGGTTTTAATAACCATTAACTTCTCCTTATTCTATCTTAGAATTTTCTTGCATCGTAATTCTACACAAATGCAAATTTCAAACAACCAATCATTTCCATAGTTGATTATTTGGACGTTTTTATTGCGTAAACTGGTAGGTGCTATATCATTCTTTTTTTAAACATCAATTATTTAGTAGCATAAGTAGATTTCCTTCATTTTCATAACAATACACAATATTTTTTAACAAAATATGAATTTATTATCACACTATTAAGTGTGATGGGGTGGGTTATGAAAGTAATATTCTGCTACATATAGACCTTTATTTAGTACTTAAAATAAGAACATTGTTCTAGTCTTTGCTCAAGATGGTTAGTGATAATGTTACACTCTTAAATAATGTTGATAGATTCGAGCGCAGATGGCAGTGCTAAAGACGGCAGTATTGGAGGAGAGGTCTCAGAATGCAGAGCTAAAGGACTTTGTTAAGTCTAAGGATCAAGGCCTACGCAAAGCGGAACAGGAGATGGACAGCCTGAATTTCCGCAACCAGCAATTAGCAAAGAGGGTGGCTTTCCTACAAGATGAGTTGGATGTTATGCAGGTAAACAAAATACATTAAATAATATATATTTTGCCAGTACTGTACCTCATATGGTGACTTGGGTGAGGTAACCCATCTAGCCCCCATCCTCTCCTTGGTTCCTCTAAATTTATTCATAACAAGACCATATCTCTGGATGCTCATTAAAATTGCAAAATGAAGCTGCTTAACACAATGCAAATTTTATAGCATGTTTGGGTGAACAATTTATGAAAGCTTAAAGTTGTTGGCACTGTTTGTACTATTGAAATATTATCTATTTACACATATCCTCCCCCATTTATTATTTTAATAAATAATAAAATTAACTCCTTACATAATATGTTTATTGAGCTTATTACCCATCTTGACTATCCAAAAATTAAGACTTAGGGGTTAAAGAATCTAGAGGAAATGGAATTAAACTAATATGGAAGGAAAGTAAGATATAATTTTGGGGGAAAAAACTTTAGTACACTTGGATGGGATTTGAACCCTGACCTTCCTGTCACGGAAAAACCAAACTAGACGAAAATGATGTGATTGTCACTCTTCTCAATGGCGCTGGTCTATACATTTTAAGTTGAAACAGAAATTTACCTTAAATTGTAAATATAATAAACCATTACATATTTTTAGGTAGAGACCCTACTCGGGCTTGACAAAGTATTTTTAATGTTAAATTTGGCTAACATTTGAACAAGGAACTTTTGACTACTTTTCTGCTTGAATCTTGGTGCATATTTTTGAAAATCATGCGGAGGTATTTAGGAAATATTCATCCAACTAGATGTTGTCTCCTCTTAACACTATATTAATTTACTTTACCTCCTTATCTAGATGAATGTGAACCAAAGATGTTTAAATAAATGGTGTAATCTCCCTGCAGAGTAATGTTATTAATTTGATCTAACACATCAGAAATACTTGTCTTAATCTTAGGCGCACCTATTAACTAACTGTTGATTTTAAAAATTAGAATAGAAGAGATAGATATTTAACTATTAGATTCAGTATTGATGTGCACTTAAAAAACTCTAACGATTAAATAAGTCAGGGGAATTTCAAAAGTTACAGAAATTTTTTGAAATTCGTGGAATAATTTTCAAAGTGAACATTGAAGAGCTTAACCCATTGTAAGCTATTAGTTTTAACTCCAATGCATGTGATTTTGCAGCATAGAGAACCAACATATTTATTTTTAATAATTATTGCTCCATAAAAAATGTTGAAAATAATGAAATTTATGCATATACTTGCATATAAGTTAAAATACTCGGGAAATGCATATTTCTAGAAAACTGAACAAGTCGGGAGATTTCAAGAACTAAATAGTGAATTAAAGAGGATATTAACTCTGCCACAAAAAAGGAAATTGTGAATATTTTAAGATTCTCAAAATAACTGCTGTGCCTGTGTAGTAAGTCTGCCTTCATATCTTCCTTAGACACATATAATGTACATTAATTCTAAACATTAGTCTTGTTTATTCACTATTTACTATTATTACTAATGAATGTTTAATGCTTGTTGTATAGGTGAAGTCAAAGAAAGGAAAGTCCAGAGGTTCTTCTGTCAATAGTCATGAAGCGGAACAAGCCAACCACATCTTAGATGAGGAATTTAGGAACAAGATAGAGGAAAACGCTAGACTACTTTCTCTAGTGGGTTTAGACAGTGACATGCGCCAAAGCTTTATATATTAGTAATTTTAAAACCACTCTAAAGGTCAATTTTCTAGAGAGTACAAACTATTCTGACAGCATATAATTTTGAACTATACTAAGATCATGGTATATTTACACTTTTAGATTATTTAGATAACAAGTTTAATAGCTCTCATACTGCTTGTTGGTGGTTTAGTCTAACATAATTATAAGGCACATTTAACAACCAGACCCCAGGTCATTAGTTCACCACTTAACTGAATGTATGAATGTTATAATTAATGCATTATATTAGGAATGTGTGTGAAGTTCACATTTTCAATTCAAAGCGAACTTGAATCGAATATGTCAAATATTCTTAAAGCCAAATCTAAGTTTTAATGTTTTTTTGTTGTTTTTTTTGTTTGGAAAAATATAATATTTGGGCTATTTGTAAAACTTTGTGCACTAAAACTACCTGGAAAAAGATTTATTGCACAATTGTTTGTAATATTTTGTTTTATCTCTAATAAAACAAGTTCAATTCAGTTGCTTCAGATTTTTCCATATGAATAGTGTCTTGTACTGTACATAATGGCTCAAAATACCAATATTTGACTATTATTGGTGAAGATTTGTGATTGTCGAAGCTGGATTTGTTTTGTTTAAGCGAAGTCAAAGCTAATATTTGTTTTGAAGCCAAGTTAAAGCTTTGAAGCTTTGCACACACTTAGATTACAACATAAAATGTTTAACATTTAATTACTGATCATATTTTTTAGCAATTAATTAATGTAGAAAAGTAAAACTTTTTGTTTACCATGTTTTTTATGATTTAGATTAAAATTTGGTATTTATAGGTAAAATAAAGATTCAGGTTTGAGATTCGGATTCATAGAACAGTGGATTAGGTTCATTTATATTTCTCAAATTTATAATTTTACATTATTAGAAGCTATTTGAACTCACTATATAGAAACACACTTTATGTAAATATATAAACTTATAATTTGATTATTGGTTCATAAAATGAAATTTTATATGTTTAATTATATTATTGCTAATGACACCACAGTTAGAATTAATATTGTGTGTTGCATACGACAAATAGTTATATTGTAAGGGCTGATACCTTTATAAAACACCAGAAAAGAACTTGTATTGCTACACCCTTTTTTATTTGTTTGTAACATTTCTCTAATTTAGCTCACAACAATGTGATTGCACTATTTATACATGACAATGAGTTATTTATTGCAGATTCAAGACAAAGATATGGCTCACGAACAAGAAGTGGCAGCACTGATGCAACGGCTAAAGCGACTGGAACATGAACATCAGCAACAAGAACAGATCAGCCAAGCCTCCGAAGAGAAACTGAAGGTTTGAACTGTCAAAAAAATTGTATATCGCAGTCAGGAGTGCTGATGCAACAGTCTTAAGCAATTTGCACTGGGGCTCTATTTTGTTTGAGGGGTTCTTGGCACCAACAATTTAAAAAAACAAATAACTCACCATGAAAGTCAAGAAATGAAATGTTGTGCATGATTTTCATGAAAATGTCATGAATTTACATGGTGACTACAGGCAGGGTAAATTAGCCATATAGTGACTCATTTAAAGTGTCCATTAACTAACTACCTACCTACTAATTGCTTCAAAACTACTGATTACTTGAACCAACTTAAAAACCGAATCTTAATATGTACACCTACCTTGTTTTGTCATTCTTTAAATATTTACTTTTTCTTACGCTAAGTGTTTTTTTAATCTCCTCATTAGACGTTGTGTTACACATTTATCACCTCTTAAATAATTATGTGCAGTGTACAGTTGTGTAAAGTGTTAAACTCACTATTTGTCCAGTGACTCCATTGCATAAACTGTTGTCACATTTTTCTAGTTACTGGAGTGTACTTTGTTCCCCTTTGTCTGGTGGAAGCAGGGTACAGTGTGAACTGTGTTCCCTTCTGTCCAGTGGCAGCATTCTTAGGTCTAAAGTGAAAATTTTACTATAAAAAACACGTTTGTTCCTCTACTATATCCAACAAATCTTTCTTGTGCCGCTTCCATGTGTAAAATTGTGTGCCTCAAAAGTAAAAATAAGTTATATTTACAGTGTTTATTGAAGAGTGAGTTAAGCAATAATGGTACATTGTGCTGCATTGGTTACAGTCAATGATTGAACGTCTTGAGAAAGAGAATTCCCGCCTGCTCTCCAAAGACAATTCATTAGAGACCTTAAGTGGGGAATCAAAATCCCCCCAACTTGGCAAACATCTTATCACCAACACGACAATCCAGCAAGACTCTCCAACCAGAGATTCAAGTGAGTGATCGGAGTTCTCTTAGGCATTATAGAAACCAGAATATTATTTGACTAGAATCATATGCATAGGTAACCAATAAAATAAACTTTATTTGTGAGATTTGAACAACTTTTTAATCTAATAGATTAGCTATTGTTTTTAATAAACAACATTGATGGTCCAGCCTCATAATTTTCAAACAAGATGTGAGCTGCGAGTTAATAATATGTGTTGAAATCAGAGATGGTTCTAAAATGAATATTGGAAAATGTGTACCTACTCAACTTTTCCCACAGCTCTTACCCTCTTCTTTATATCAATTTAGATGGTATTTGGTTGTTCCACAGCTGTCAGTATTCTCGGTAGAGCATCAAGAGATCTTATCAGGGGTTTGTTACTTATGGAAGTGGAGAGTTAATGTCAGAGAAAATTGATAATAGGGTTGATTATTTGAGTTATATTTTAAATATTTGAAACAGTTACAGTGTTAAAAACGACATTATAAGATAAGTAGATGTTAAGGGGTAGGTAGGTAGGTAATCATGATATTTAACTGCAGTAGGGGTATGCGAAACTTCGACTAGGCTTTGAAACAAACATCAGGTTCAACTTCACTTCAAAACAAATTCTGGCTTCGAAACTTGGCCAATAAAAATATTGACAGCTAAAATACTCCATTTAGTTTCAATTATAGCCATTCAGTGCTGTTTTATACATTACAGATTAATATTCATATGGAAAAAAACTGTAGTAATCAAATTTTAAGCTGTGATAATAGCTTGATTTGTCAGATTAACACGAAATATTACAAATAATGTTGCAATAGAACATTTTCCAAGTAATTTTAGTGCATAAGTTAGATAAATAACAACAATAAAATATTTTTTCAGGCATAAAACAACCATAAGAAAATATTCTAACTTTGATTTGGCTTTGAACATATCTCACATATTTGATTTGAGTTTGCTTCGAATCGAAAATATTTAATATATTTGATTCGAGTTTGCTTCAAATTGAAAATGTGGACTTTGCACACCCCTAAACTACAGTGATATGTTAAATATAAATGTTAGAACCACCATGGTGGACCCTTTTTCACTTGTAAACTCTTCATCCTACTAAATGCTTGTATCCAAAACTAAGAAATGTAACATGTCCGCTGAGCTCCCGTATCACTGGAGAAGTGTGTCCGGTGATCCCACGTCCGCCAGCATCACTCCTTCAGTTTCAATCACGGAAGGAAAATTCTAAGATCTGATTGTCTGGCTGTCCTTCGCAAAGTAAAGGAGAGGTTTAAAATAAAATAGTAAGAACCACTATTTGAAGTATAATTTTAACATTGGCTTCATAAGAATGAAAATTACTAAAGTGAAAAGCTAAAAGCCTAAAAATAAATTTAATGAATTGAGATTTAGAAGATGTATTGCTTACTACATTGATCATGGTTTGGGCTACTTAAAATTAGCATAGAATCCCCACACTTTGTTATGATTGAACATTTTAGCTAAACAATTTAGTAAGGATAGATATAGACTAAAAAGGCCCAGAAGAGACAAATATATGTGCTGAAGGTTATTAAGAACACAAAAGGCCTAACTGGTTAAATAGCAATACTAAATAATTAGGATGTTTCCTCATTTTTCTGACACTGGCAACATATAATTACTAATAAACTTGACGGGGGAGAATTGAGCAAAATTAGTTATAAAATTGGTCAAATTTCCTTGGATATTATAACTGATGGGCAACTCTAAGCTTTTTACATGAACAAATTAATCTAGGTGTTTAAGAATAATATTAAATTAACAAAATGAATGGAGTAAAATTAATATATAGATACAAAATTATTAAAAGCTAAAACCTTAACCACTTTTCATTTGTAAATGGTTAAATAAATGTATTAATAAGATATAGCCTATACATAGATTAGATTTGATTTGTAAAATCAGTCAAAATGATAGGTTAAGTCTATCACATTAGGTTAAACCATCTCTAAGATACTTTAATTCAAATCCAGTGGGGTTCAAGATTGGTTCATAGAGTAATCAAAGTGTGATCCTAGTGTTCTTTGTGCTAGATGTTCGTAAAACTGGTAATTTAACTGCAAAAATGTATCACACTAAGGAAAAAACACTTTTGTTTCCAGGCAAGTTTGCCTGTCCTCTTATCTATATTGTAGTTATATATGTAAACTATTAACCTACTTTTAACCTCAGGAAAGTCAGAACTGACTGCCCCCAGCCTTAACCTCAAGCATCAGCAACAGTTGCATGTTGAAGCGTTGACTCAGATCGGACACTATGTGAGGGACCTTACCTCTGCTCTCTCAGATTACCACACCTACACAGAACAACGGCTCCATGCTGTGTGGGACCAGCTCAGTCCTGCCAACATCAAGGTGAGTGGCTACATCTACATCCAACCATGGACTTTGAAAGTTCACTAAGGATATTCGATTCAATTAAGTGTACATAAATTGATTAACTTAAGTATCTTCAATAAGAATATAACCTGCTTTGGGGTCTTAATGGTTTGATTCAGATTGGGTGTACCTAGATGGTTTCCCACTCCCACTCACTTCACACAAATATGGGTACAATTTCTCTAAATTCAACCTTCCTAATCCTTAATCCACTAGTGTAATTAGTAGATAAGTGTATAACCTAAATGGGTAGTAAGACGCAGTGCTATATATACATATATAGCTATGTGCAACTAATTAATGTTTAAATCTATAGCAATTAGGTGACCTGGCGGTCTAGGGGTAAGGTGTCAGACCTCTATGCTGGCGTCCGGGGTTCAATCCTCGGTCCCGGCAAAGATTTATCTGATTACCAAACCCTTCCTTCACCTCTGACAAGACATATTGGGAACGTGAGGAATGCCAGGTCTCCACTGTGGTTCGGATTCCACGTTAAACTGTAGTTCCTTCATTTCATCTCACATTCAGCCTACCATTGCACATTAGCGTAAGTGCGTATAACCCGAACGGGTAGTAAGACGCGGTGCTAATAATAATAATAATATTAATATAGCAATTAAATTGCATGCTAAAAAATTAATTACTCGATTTATTGGACTAGGACATATTAACAACAAAAAGTAGGTATATTTATGCCTGAATTAAACTTAAATTTAATAAATAAATAAAAGATCAATCCTTTTTCTCCACATAAATTAATTACAAAAATATTTACTCTTCTAGTATATGGCTTGGAGACTATATCATGTATTGGATTTACACTTTGCTTTGATACATAAAAATTAGTTTCACAAGGCCTTGGTCTACAGGTTTGAGAGAATAAACTTTTGATTTAGTTTGGGAAAAATAAATAATTTTACTTAAACATTGTCATTGTGTGTTGGTTTAGTTTTCTAGTCACTTGAAAGAAAACGCGCGCCACTTGCGATCACTAGACCAAGCATACTCTGAGTTCCTGCAAGGCCTAGAGGATTCTGGAGACCACTCTCTTCACTCGGAGACGCGTCCCGTCCTTCAGTCGCTAGTTTCACAGCTTGCCAACTACAGCAACTACTTGCAAAAACTTCTGCCTTACCAGGATCTTAGGTATAATGTTTGCCGTTCTCACTTCACTTAAGCATCGGCTTTAGACAAAATTGTTTATACTGTGTGCCCAACCAAATCCTCGTTTAGTCAAGAGATTTTGTCACAAGAAATGAGTTGCAGGCAGTGTATGTGTGAATCAAGGTTTGCTTTGACTGAAGTCCCAGGATCTAATAACCTCACTCATGTTTATATTTGGTGGGAAGGGGAGAGGGAGGGTGCAAAGTCCACTTTTCCAATTCAAAGCAAACTTAAATCGAATCTATGAAATATTCCTTAAGCTGAATCAAAGTCCAAATATTATTTGTTAGTTGTTTTATATTTGAAAAAATATTATATTTCGATTATTTATGCACTAAAATTACTCGGAAAACTATCTATCCTAATTTTATTCAGTATAGCACTTGAACACTTGAAGACTACCAAGTCTGACTATGAAACTTGTTCATTATCACAACTTACAACTCAATGATTTCAGATTTTTTCTATATGAATATTGTTGTGGAATGTATAATATATATAAAGGCTCAGAATGGCAATAATTGGCCATAAATTGGCTATGTCAAATGTCCATATTTTTATTGGTGAAGCTTTGTAGTTGAAGCTGCATTTTTTTATGCGAAGCAAATCTGATAATTGTTTTTAAGCCAAGTAAGTTTCTAGGCTTGTGCACACCCCTATGGTTATCTTTTTAATGATTGCACTTTAATACTAATCCAGGCTATATATATTTTAATTTCAACAATAAGGTATAGATGAAGAAGGTTGTATTTAGGGATGATGTACTCACATTTGTGTTGAGGGAGAGTGAAAAACCATTAAGGAAAAAATCAAAACACTCATCTGATATTCATACCTTGATCTATTCTTTATTGACGAACCAACCTAAATGAGCCTGTCATTTAATACGCCTGCCCACAGATGTATGTCCTCATTCTTGTTGAACACCTTTATTAACAATGATTAAAGAAACTAAACCTGATTAAGGGATATGGACAGGCATTTGTTTCATTTGGTAACTGTTGTTTGAGACATGATGAATAGGTTTTACATTTTGGAAGAAACCTTTACTAGACTGTTCTATAGGATTGTCTGTAAAAAGGCTGGAATAAGTCATGGTGGAGCCCCTATCGTTCACCCCTACACCTGGTCCAGTACCAAATCTCCTTTTGAACACCTAACTTTATTGTTATCAACCACAGTTACTGAGTGATGTGTATTCAAATATTGATCAGTTTAATTGGTGTTTGTTTGACTCGTGTCAGTCTACAGGAGGAGAGTTTGATGGTGTCATCAACTGAGAGCCTTAGAGAATCCAACAGCGCTGTTTCCCAATATAATACTGGTTTCACCAGCCATTTTGTAAAACTTGAAAGGTGCGTCAAGATGCTCGCTTTGCAGGGTAAGGTTCATTCAATCCCAAGCCCCATCCTTGACATATTAAGAGGGTGTAGTTGAGAGGAAGAATGCAAACACACTAATTATATAGTTTATTAAATACAAGAATAGAAATTTGGGTGAGATTTTATCTTGAGTTAAGACCAGGGGAATATCCAAATTTGGTAATGTATTGATGTGCAACATACCTGTGACCAAGCTGAAAGATAACATACTTGTAAGGGCAGATAGTAATACTTTGGTAATGGAGCATGATGTTTGGGCATGAAGTACTTCTGGCTTATCTGGGCTAGTGTATAAATAGTGGCCATTCTCCTGGTTAAGTATTCCTATGGTGTGCTCAATGTATTCAGAAATTCAGTGGTTATTTTCTAACTGACAAACTATATTTTATGTGAACCATTCCTATTGGTCTTTCATATTCTTTTTGACTCTCTAACTGTACACTGTCTACAGAAAATTCACTATAAAGACACCTGTGTTTCTCAATGTGCAAGCTTCTAGGTAACTATCTTGTACAGACAGTACGTGAATTCTTGGTAAAATCTGATAAAGATTTGGAACATTTCAAACAAGTCTGGAGATAACAGAAGGCCGGCCGCTTCATTCCTTGTCATGAACATTTGTCAGGCCATCTTTAAAATCATGACACTATCTCATAACCTTACCTTCACTCATTACAGTAAGGACATAAACTTGATAAAACTTTCAATGAATTTCTCCTGCCTCTCTGTTTTGTTGCATGAAGACTGGAGACATTTTATCACAGCATGGACTTCACATGCAGTGGGATTATTTATTCTACTTTTGATTTTTTTAAGGACTCAACCTTAAATAAGCAAAGAGCTTGGAAAACTTATTTATCACTTTATAATTAATTCTTCTATCACCCTGTGTATGCATCAGCATGCCTGTGCCTGTAACATGGCTTCTATTATCATACGGCCCTTACTTTTTGAACACCTGTCTATTTAGTATTTATATCATTGATACAAATTAAAAATAAGTCATGATTTTATATTAATTCATCTTTCTTTAAAAACTAAAACCAAAAAAGTTGACATAAGAAAAAAAAATAGCAAAAAATGTTGCTTTCTCTCTTTTATAACTGCTTTTTGACTGTGTAACTCTTAACCTCTAGAGAATTAGCACCTTTGTAGCAAGTTTAATCAGAGTTTAACCTGCATGTCATTGTACATTTGTTTAGATAAACACACTGGCCGAACCCGTACGCAATCTGAAAGAAAGTTTCTGCTTGAGTTCATGGACAGCTTAACGACACTACATGAAGCTATCAAAGGTAAAATTAATTGAAATATTATAAATGTTTTAACTTTTATCTAAATAAAAACTCTAGTTTTGTAGCCATATTATAAAACATTCTCAGACATTCAAAGAATGCCAAATCCATTAAAACTTTGACTGAATACCAAGATTTTTAATTATTAATCAAACACGAATTGATTCTTTGATGAGAAGGTTTTGAATCCGAATCAAGAATTTTATAGTAAAAATGTCTTGAATCGAATATTAAGCTAAATTATTAATACTAAACAAGGGTCAAGCTATATCCAAGTTCAAAAAGAAGTGAATTTGGCCCAACTCTAGCTAAGTATTTATAGTGGTCTATAATACGATTGAATTTAATACTTGAAACATAATTTAAGATATATTGAGTAATGAGTATGATAAAATATAATTAATTCAAACTAATGGGGACCCTATTTGTTTGTCTTTTCAACGTCTATTATATTTGTGCCTGATCTTTACACAAGATTATTTGAGTGTGTGTTAGTCTTAATGTAAACTGTATAATCTTTAGACTTATCACGGGCCTGGAGTCACAAGCGGAGTATAGAACAGCAGTTGCCGACCAGCTCCGAACGTCTGAGGACGACAAATGCTTGTCTCGTGAACGCTTTATCAGCTGTTTCATCATCCATAGGCAAGGTATCATCAATGAATCATGATCAGCTGGATGCATTGAGATGGTTAAAATGCTGGATGATTAAAATATTTCAGCTTTGTCATTCTTACTTTCTCTCTTGATTAAGAATTTTCAGTTTTGTGATTCTTTCGTGCTTTTATAATTAAAACATTCATTTTTGTGATTCTTATATTCTCTCATTGATAAAAATGTTCAGTTTTGCGAACCTTTCTTTCTTTCATGAATAAAAACTTCAGTTTTATGATCCTTTATCTCACTATTTAAAAAAACTCAGTTTTATTATTTTTTATGTCTTTTGTGGTTAAAAAATTTCATTTTTATGAGTTTTTATTTTTAATTTGATTTAAGGAATTTCACTTGCTACAGTTAATCTCTACGGTTGAGCTCAATTTTGGCTAGTTTTATTATTTGGTCTGAATATAAATTCAATTTATTTGGTTTATTTCCGTTGCTTCAGATAGTTTAAGAGTTCTTGAATACATGAATACACACAGCGGTAGGCACATGGACAAAGGTGTCGTGTCTTGTCTAGTTTGCCAGTAATAGGGAGGTGAACTGGGGGTATTTTTTCCAAAGGTTTCCCATGGTCTTAAATAAAATTGGTTCTCTTTTCGGTGGCCATGTGGGCTAAAGCGTCCCTCTTGGTTTTCCACCCTTCCTCTACACAAATGTGGTTACACTTCCTCTAAATTCCACCTTCTTCATCCTTAACTCATTTGCGTACTTAGTACACATGCATATAACCTGAACAGTTAGTAAGACGCAGTGACAAAAAAGAGTTTTGCTAGTGTCTAAAAGTTCTAGTTAATTTTCAGTGTTTTTTTATGCAATGATTAATAAAACATATAATCCTTATATAAAGAACAACTTAGTATATATTTAATTCAAACAAAACAAGCAAACATTATTTTATATATGTATATGTATCTGTTGGCAGCTCTCAGGGCTGCTATTGGATAGCCGGTCAGAGCTCTGTACGCTCCCTAGCAATGAGTTTCCTAGCGAAATATTGAAATATTCTCATCCTGCTGTTGCCGGAGTAAGTAAATATTATGGTTACATATTTACTATTTGGACCAAACCCTTTACTTTATTTTTATGGTATAAATAACTTAAGTTGGTGCAAAGAAATGGCAAAGTTGAAGGGCCAGTTTCATAGTCAGAATGAGTATGTCTCAATACTAGATACAGGACGACACCTACCCTAAACTTATGGACTGGGTCAGTTTCACATATGAATCTGGTCCATTCCATTTTGATCTAGGTAGGTGCCGTCCTGCAGTTAGTATAGGGCTGCACTTGAGTCGTACTCAATCTGACTGATAAAACTGGTCCAAAGATTGTGGTTATAAGTAGGACATGTAACTGAGTATACTCAAAATAATTAATTTAGGCCCATTACTTTAGATTAAATGACTTTCTGTGAAGTTTATTTTTAGTCCAAATGACTTTTAATTAAATGAATCTTTAGAAAATTTATTAAAGTATGTTTACATTGGCATCAGAAACAGTCATTATGATTTGTTGTGATTTTATTTGGTCACATAATATGTTATATTTAATTAAATATAGTATTAACTTTAGTTTCTAAATACCTGTAGTCTTCTTTGAAGTTATTAAAACATGTCAAAAAACCTATGCTGCTCTTGATACTCTCAACAGAGTCAAAAACTTTCTTCCTTTCTCTATTAAAGTTATGCTTGTCCCAAGTTTGATTGACTCATACTTTTATTGCCTTGACATTGTCCATGGTGACCTTACTGAAGAATTTGCATAAAGACTTCAGTGACTATAGATTGCATACATATGATTTATTTACTTACAATCTTTATCACCATGACCTGGCCGAAAAATATATCATTAATCAAATGTGGGATATGGAGACCCTAAACACACACTTCTTGCATTTGTGCAGTGCTCCCACACTGCCTGGACCTTTGGCTTAGTATGCGAATGACCTAACCACCGAGATATCCAGTAGTCGTTCCATGCCCACAGTCGTTCTCCATTCATATTTTAAGGAAGAGTCGGTGATGGGTGTGAGAAAACTATCAGCTATATCTGATTGGTCAATTAAAATCATGAGCTATCAGATAACGCAGCTACCTTAGACTCAGGAGAGCATTATGCTGCCATTAGTACAATGATAACTGTACAAATGTGCATATCATGATGGATTAAATAGCCTGATGGATTAAATAGCCAAGCTATTATATTTGTTAATTACGGTTATAGCAACATCTAAATATCATATTCCTTAAATTGAAGAATGGCCCTGATAACGGGATAACTCCAGTACAATTCAGTGGCTAGAGTATTGGCGTACTAAACCAAAGGTTCCGAGTTCGATTCTCTTGTCAAGGTGTCATATTCCACTTTAAAGAAAACTATGTCTAGATGTGTTAGGAACTCTCCAAATATGGTAATCATGGAAAATAATTTATAGTTAACAAAATAACATTTTCTATATCATTCAGTATTAATCACAACTTGTGAATGTGTGGAATGCCACGCCTCCACCGTGGTTCGGATCCCAAGTTAAACTGTAGGTCCTTCATTTCATCTCACAGTCACACATTAGTGTAAGTGCGTATAACCTGAATGGTTAGTAAGACGCGGTACTAATAAAATAATAATAACATCCATATCAATTATAATCGGACCTCCATATATCAAAGTTGATGGTTCTATTTTTTTTAAATTGATATATAAAAACTTTGGTGTATTGAAACAATCTTTTTTATACATGCTATTGTGTAATCCAATGTATTTAGAAATATTTCCTGATCAATGCATTCATTATAAGTGAATATAAATCACATTATGTACAAGTAATATTCATAAGGATAATTAGAAACAATCAAGAAAAGAATGTGTTGTGTCTAAACCTTAAGAAAACATGTAGGACAGTAGTGTTCAAAGGCTCTTTGTGTGAAAAACTCAATGTCTTTATGCACAGTAAATTTCAATGAGGATTCATCATAAAAGTATTCTCACTTAAGTCCACAAAATACATTGTCAGAAACATTTTTGGCGAATTGAAGACTACGATGTATTGTGTTAAATTCGGTCAAAATTTCTTTTTTAGAAGGCTGAACCTGATTTATAAAGGAAGGTGGTTACTTGAGGATAGGGGTAAGAGGAGTGAAGAGACAATACCATCATGCTAAGCGACCCATCAGCGTTGCAATGACCTTGACCAAACATTTTCTTCTTCCTCTTGCGACATCTCCATTCTATTTTTTCTCCCTTGTTTTTCTTATATCATCATCTTTAAATGGATAAATCCCAAGGGGAAATGGCAAACCCTTTAGTAAAAACTACTTTTATTAGGCCTACACCTGGCCAGTGTATGCTCAACTTGTTGAATATATTCATAAATGGTTAAATGGAAATGCCCAAGCTTAGCAGTTATTTTGTAGTCTCGTCATTTATACTTCTATTTGCCACTGGATTTCATATATAATATTTACAAATTATCTTTCTTTGTTTGATCATTATAATAGCTAGAAGTGCCCTAAATTATGTGGATGTACTTAGATGAAACTGGATATTCGGCACATGGTTCCTGCCGTCTTTGAATCTCGAATTTTGAAATAATTATGAACATAAGAAGAAATATAAATGGAATAATAGAAAATACAAATAGAAGCAAATGTCAACATTAATTCTTATAATTCTTTCATTCTAATAGCCATACATTCAGTTAAATGTTTATTACTGGTCTGTTAAGTTCAGCTTATTAGGTTCTGAACCACCAATAAGATGTATTAGAGCTCTAAAAAAAATTTCAAATCCTTTTAAGGATTCTCTTAAGGATTGAAATGTTCTTGAATCTTGAATATCATAAGGATTAGAGGGCCCATCCCTATAAATAAATGAATATTAAAAATATCTATTGCTCTAGGAAGACAAGATTAAAGGAAAAGAACAAGCAGACAATGATTTGATGAGCCAAGAGAGTTTTAGCAAACAACTCTCTGGTGTCACCCAGCGAGCAACCAAGCTGGAACAGGAGAGGGAACACTGGAGGCTGGAGTATCAACTTTTGCAACTAAAATATGATAAGGCAAGTGAATGCGCCGGTGACTAGAGCTTTAAATAAATACCTGCCTTTGTTTTAAATAAATACTTAAAATACACTAATTTGCATCCAATGTACTTATCCTGGGTTTGTCCCTAATTTTATTCATTTTATATGTTCCTATCTAGGTGTCCTATCATCCTTTACCAACATCCTTTTCCTCCCTTTTGTATTTTTTTGGTTTCCTCTTTTAGGAAGTTGCGTTGCGCGTTTCACACTCCCTCCTGATGAATTCCAATGGAGTGAAACCTAGGTCAGGAGATTTGGCAATGATGATCGATTTTCTTAAAGAGACAGCCAATACCTATTTGTCCAGTGGCAGCAATGTAAAGTGTAGTGTGTTCTTTTCATTGTAACAGCCATATGATGTTTGGTCCCTTTGATATGTTTTCTACCCACCTTTCTTGTACCTTCTTCCAAATAGATGGAATTAAATACAAGGTGTTTTGAACACACACATAGTTCTTAAGAATAGTAAATTGCTTTATAACCTGCCGGCAGATTATTTATTTATATATTTTATATATTTTTTGTAATGAAACAAGGCCAAATAAAATATTTGAACAAGTCATAGAATTGAAACCAAGTTTGAGTTTTTACTTTTTAGCTATTATTTTATTGTGAGAAAAGTAAAGATTGTGTATATAACTAACTTTACAAACCAAATATAATTTGCAATATTCTTAAAACACACACGACACTCATTCCCTTGCCATTAACTCATCACTGAAAGGTAAATCCTCAATTTCACTATGACAATTTTTTTTGGCTGTGCTACCGACAACTTAGGGGATATAAATAATTAAGAGGAACGAATTCAATTTGTTTTTACCCAATTGAAGAGAGGAACACAGTTTACATTTGGACACTGCTGCCATTAAACAAATATATGTATATTATTGTTTCAGAAACTGAATGAATTCGAGAACAAACTGAAGGCAGGAAATTTGGAACGAAACAACATTCAAACTGCCTTAAACAGTTTTGACAGGTCAGCCCCAACAAGTGTTACTAACATGGTAAGTAACATCTAACATGGTATGTTACATCTAACATGGTAAGTTTCTGTCTTGAAATTAAATACTCAAGTTTCTACAGCTAGTTACAGGTACAAAAATTCTACACATCTGAGTGTCTGGTAGGAATCCATGTTTGGACAAATGTATTCTTCATGTTTACAAAATTAGGCTATCTACGAGTGATTCAGTTTTTACTTTAAATGCGATTCTAGATGCCAATTATACTAAATGTTCTCAGACTTTTAAACTGTAACTTACTCATCTATATTTAAAGATTGGCTCCTTTTCCTATATTTTACATTACATTGCTTTCATCCTTTTACCGGTAATATATTTCTCGGTTATTGTTAGTCTTATGTTTATGATAAACATTTTTGTCCAAAAAAAGTTTTATCTTTTTTTTAATCTTTGTTGTTATGATTTATGATTTTATTAATAACGTAGAACATCTTAAGGCACACCAAAATGTTATTTAAAAAAGAAAGTTAAAATTGTATTTATATGCCAAAACATTTATCTAGCTCTGAATTACGGTTTATATCTAACTTAATTGTTAGAGCAATTATTTTTTAAATTTTTTTGTTGCATTGCACCTTTTTAGAGACCAATTAATAATTAAAAAGTCCTCTAATCTCTGTATTTTTATTCTTAATCAAATTTCCCAATTTTGATGGCCAATTAGGTTCCTTTGATCAAATATTATCATATTTTATTTTGTTGTTCTTCACATATTTATTTTGTTTGGTTTCAGCTCGGCAGTCTAGACTGTCCTCTTCCTCCGTTGCAGGCTGAAGCGGAGGCCAGGGAACAGGAAGTAAAAAACTATTTCACCAACAGGATCAATGAGCTAGTTGTAGTGTCTCAGGAGACCGAGACCAAGGCCGCCATTTTGGCTGGAGAGGTAACTTTTGTGTGCCCATGAATGTATTGTGGATGGAATGGGATAAATTATGTCATTAAATTTATCAGAAGAGCAGGTGGGACAATACATTTTGGGAAAACCATTTTAAAAAATCTGTCATATTGGTTCTTAGAGCATATTTTAATGGTTACTACCTTCAGGGAATAAACACCTGTAAGAATATGAATGTCCAACTCAATTACTCAACTATTGGCTTTAAAATTCAAGTTAGTGAAAGTTCTGGTATTTAAACAATCTGGCAATTGTCAGATTTGGATTATTTTTAACTTTGGCTTTAGGTAAGCAAATTGTAAATGTACTCAACATGACTTTTCTGTTTTAATGATCATGCTCAAATCAAACACGGTTATTTTGTTGAAGTTTTTTCTACTGTTTACTTTTTTTTCAGTACAATATACAAACAAATGTGAGGTTGGATTCATGGAAAAATATTGAAATCGAAAATGTTGAAATTTACCTTAAAATTTAAAAATTGGAATTTAGATAAACAGGGATTTTATCAGAAAGTGTCTAGATTTACTTTCACAGGTTCATACGCTGTTCAGGCTATCCACACATAACTACACTAATGGGATAGGTTTGATAAAGGTCACATTTAGAGGAAATTCGTCAGATTTAGCTTGGAAGGATAGTAGATTTTTTTTAAATAAAAAAACACCGAGGTATGCCTGACCTCGCCATCACCAAACCAGTCTTTTAAGAACTTACTATTTGGTCTGTATGCCCACAGACAATTTTGATAGCGCAAAGATAAATATAATTGTCAATGTTAGCTTCTTCAAATAAATTTGTATTTGACTGTTAATTTAAATCATTGCACACACCCTATAGTGCTTGAATTGTCTAAGGTGTAGGTCTTGAAATATATTGTATTGCTGATGACATGAATATCAGGATTAAAATCCGGGTTTGGTGTACTTTTTGTGGTTTTAGTTAAATGGTTTCCCACTTTCCTGCCACACAAATGTGGGTAAATAAGGCATTGCTAGTTGGTATTGGCAATGAAGGGTGCTAACAGTCCCTGTGTAGTGTTCCAGCCTGCAGCGTCGACTGGAGCTCTGCCAGTCAGGGAAGCAGCAGAGTGCGGAGGATCTTTCCGAGGCCTTGGAGAAACTTACCCGACTGCAGGAGGAGCTGCAGACCACGACTGAGAACTATGAGGTGCAGCTTAGCATCATGTCGGAACATCTCGCCAACATGAACGAAAAGCTCACCCTCCAGAGAGATGAGATTGACCAGCTCAAGTACCAGCTCACCAGCAAGGTGAGGGGTGGACCGCATTTACTCTTTGGGGGATTCTGACTTGGATGGACTGGAAATAAAGTGTGAAGATGCACTGGAAATAATTTTGTATACTACAGTTTCTCACCTTTTTTTCCCCCATTGCATTGCACTACCTATCTGGACTATCAAAAATTATTAATGACTTAATATATGGGGTTATGAACTACAAGGTAATGTAAAGGAAATGCCACATTAGTGGTGATAGTGTGTGGGTAAACTACGTTTTGCATCTGGTCAAGATTAAAATTGTCACTGGCAATTAAATCTAACTCCTGCGATATTGTGAACACAGGTGCGTAGTATTTCAAATGGTGTTAACTTTGTGACAGGACGGAGAACACAACTAAAAGACCTCCGTCCAAACAAGCAAGAAATCTAAGGAGAGCAGCCATGCACACGAAGAAACTCTTTTCCAAACAAAGTGCAGGAGGACAAATAGCATCTGATGTCAATGAGGAAAAGATAAGAGAGGGAGATAATCCTCGACCCATAGTGGTGACCCAATGCAAAACAAATCAAAAGATGGTAGGACTGGAGGAAACAGGAGAAATTACTGAGACAATCTGGAGGGGACTCGTCGAATGTAAGATTCCGCTTACATCAGTGGATATGGGGATTATGGTTGGGAGGGGACTCGTGAGTGTTGATGAGGCAGAGCAGCACGATGTCTGCCAGGGCCTTAGTCTACATCTGGACGAGAGAGTTCATGGAGGCATTACTGTGTTTTTTGGCTAACAATGGACCTGTTGCAACCTGATCGGTGTATAGGGACATGATTGTAGAGGACTTCATCCTAAGGCTTCTCATACAAAGATGCAAATACAACTATGGAGCAAATGAGACCTACTGCACACTATCTGGACACAAAGCATATGTTTACAAACATATAATGGCAAGTTGAGGTAAAGCCTGCCTAAAATATTTTGAAATTGTACTCTCTGGACTCATTGGTGTGCTGTCTACGACGAGATATATTAACAAAGGTGTGGCCAGTCTGAGAGGAATAGTTAAAAAAGTCTTCAAAAGAAGAGATGAAGTATTCAATTTGGAAGACATATACAAGCAATTTGTACTAGCACATAGTCAAAAAACCTTCACTTCCAGTGTACCATGGCCCACATGTTATGCGTACACTTATAATCCTTAATGCATAAGAATAACATCAAAATTGGACAGATAAATGGAATGAGGAGTGTGAACTTGCTGCACAAAGTACGTAGACTGGCTGAGGAAATGAGACTTGATGTTGTATATATGCAATAACCCTATATCCTATGTGGAAAAATTCCGCACATGCCAGTGGTTATAAGAATCATTGTAAGTGGTGAAGCACCGATGAGTGCAATTATCATCTTTAACCGAGGAATTAGTGACAAAAATTGAACGGTTTTGTAACCAGTGGGTAACATGTATAGAGTTGGGAACTGGCGTTGGCCGGTGTATAGCAGTGAACTTGTATTTTCAGTTCAGGCATCCCATTGAACCATATCTGGAGAACATAATGTGAGGAATATGCAGGAGTGCCACTTGTATTCACTGCGGACACCAATGCTAAGTCCCCCATGTGGCACAGCTTAGGGCGATCAGAGGGGATAGAAGGAATGCTGTTGGTAGATCGTGCAGGAGGTGCCGCGCTTTGGAGGAGCTTATCTATGCACATTGACTTGAAGTTATAAACTAGCCAGGGAATACCCCCACCTATGTAGGGAGAGCTGGGACGTCAACTAACATAATCACGTAGTGCAGCAAGGAGTCAATGTGCTTGGTTAATGGCTGGAGAATCGTCGAAATGCCACGATTAGTGGCCATAATCTGATCGTCTTTGACATAACCACTGGGGGAATGGTGGATGGAAATGAGGAAGGGTAAATAAATAAGTACATCATCAATAGGGCAGACTGGAACAAGTTGAGAGGGGAATTGATGATGCTGAGTTTAGTGTAAGAGGGTGACAGTGTCAATAGTAAGGTCAAAGAGCTAACGAGGGCCCTGCAGGAATCAATGAGGAGATCCATATCTTTAATGAAAAGGGAAACTAAGGTTGGAAATATACCATGGAAAGATAGATTGCAGGGCCTACAGGCAAGGGCAAGAAGGACCCATAAAAGGTACCAAGAGTGTAGAGACCCAGTAGGTCGAGTAGCCCTATTAGAAATTTATATAGAGAGAAAAAGAGCATTTGAGGATGGACTAACTGAAGAAAAGAAAGGCCGGGAGAGGTATGTTAAAGGAGAATTACAGCAAGGACCATGGGGCATCCCCTTCAGGATAGCCTCAGGGAAGATCGGACCCCTGGCAATGATGTCTGCCCTTAAAAGAACTGACGGCAGTACAACCACCTGCTGGGAGGAGACTGTGGAATTTCTAATGGAGACATTGTTGCCTGACGACGAGGAGGAGGGAGAAACGGAATAACAGGAAAATTTAAGAAGAAAAATTGTAAGGTATGAATATAGAAATGACGAGCCATTGGAACCAATAAATCCGGAGGAAGTGATCAGCACCATTGCCAAAATGGTGGAAAAAAGAAAGCACCTGGGCCGGATGGGATAAAGGTCGAGGTGCTTCAAAAGACGGTGAACCTCATAGCTCCCTATCTTGCTAGGCTATTAAACAAATGCCTCGCTCAAGGCATAATCCTGAACATATGGAAGCAGAGCGAGGTGATCGTGCTTAGCAAAGGTGAGGACAAAGACCTGCAACTTTCGAAGTCATACAGACCAATCTGCCTGCAGAGGAGTATGTGGTAGGTATCTTCTTGGACATCTCGGGAGCCTTTGACAACCTGTGGTGGCCAGCACTGTTTAAAAGTTTGAGGGATTTGCAGTGTCCAGGAAGCCTATATAAGAGCTTCAAGGATTACTGTAGTGTACTGAGATGCCCAAGAGCAAAGGTTCAGAAGGTACTAACTAAAGGTTGTCCTCAGGGGTCGAGTCTTCTGGGACATCGAAATAGGACCCGAATTGGAGAAATTCCCCGAGACACACGGAGTAGTCGTATTTGCAGACGACCTTCTGATAATTGTGGAAGGTGGCTCTAGGAAGAAAATAGAATAAAAGAGCAACCAGGTGCTAGAGAGTTTAGATACTTGGTGTAAAACTGAAAATAGCACTGGTGAAGATGACGTTCATGTTGTTTAGGCGAAATCTAATTTGGAATCCTAGCATTAAGATCGGTGGAAAGGAAATCAGGAGAACCCATATGGTCAGATACCTGGGAGTCACACTGGACGAGAACAGGAACTTCATGGCTCATATGGAGGAGGTGATGGGCAAAGCCTAAAAGGTTATGAACAAAATCATAAGCATAGGTCAGCGGAGATTACACTTACCTATGCGGATAATCAAGATGTACCACCAAACATTATTCTCCATTGTCGGCTATGGAGCTTCTTATGGGCCCACAGATTGAACAACATAGTATCAGCTAGAACCATCAGAGGGATTCAAAGAAACATTCTTCTGAGGCTGTCGGGGGCCTACCGGACTGTGGCCGCTGGATCTCCTGATAAGGAAAAAAGGAGTAGGATACTGGTTGAAGAAGAAAAAAGCTGAAAAAAGTGAAGATGCTCACCTTCTCGGAAGTCAATGCTGGGGAGGCAGAAGTGGCACTGTTACCTGATAATGTAAGCAACTCCTCAGAGAGGAGAGGAAATAAATAGCCAGAATGTGATGGACACAAGTTGAGACCTGCTGAAAGACCAGTTCAGCTGATGGGTCCTGAGGGAGGTCGGGTATGCCCTAGCAACTTGAAGGACCAACTTTCCAATCGAAAAAAAAAGACTTGAGACGTGACAACACTTGGACACAGGAGAGAACCCTAAGCCGGTTGATCCCTTCTCTTGGCAACAGGTGACCTGGCGGTGTAGGGGTAAGGTGTCAGACTTCTGTGCTGGCAGCCGGGGTTCAATCCTCGGTCCCGGCACAGATTTATCTGATTACCAAACCCTTCCTTCACCTCTGACAAGACATCTTGTGAATGTGGGGAATGCCAGGCCTCCACCGTGGTTCGGATTCCACGTTAAACTGTAGGTCCTCCATTTCATCTCACAATCACCCTACCATTACACATTAGCGTAAGTGCGTACAACCCGAACGGGTAGTAAGACGTGGTGCTAATAATAATAATAATAATAATCTTGGCAACAAGAGAAAGGGATTGAGGCAGTTGGGCCTCTTTCGTCAAGATCGAAAAAGGTGACTGTTTGGCAGCCCCCTGGTCACCATCGGGCTTAAAGTAGAGATCCCGGCGATGAACATCTACTTAGTAATGATATTTAGTTAATTTAGTATAGGGTAGGGAGGTTAACATAGGGAATTAGGATAAGGTAGTATTTAGGTGCTTAGCCTGTTTTAAATTATACTTTAAATCAGAAAATGATACATTGTTAAAAAAGGATATATCAAAAGTAGCATAGAACGGCTCAGACTTAAGATTTTTAAGATACCGAGCCAAACAAACCAGGAAAAAATAATAACAATAACAACAACAAATAAAGTAATCTCAAATGCAAACTAAACAGTTGACTGAAAAAAAATATGTATAACTCAGTATTGTAAAGAAAAAATTATTTTTCTTTGAGAATTCATTTAATTTAAGACTGAATGAAATTAAATATTTTCAATTCATTTTAATAAAATCTCTTTTACCCATCTGGGCAGGCAATTCACATTTGTATGGAAGGGATATTGGGGAACTATTTAGGGAAAATCACCTCAGTATACAGTTTACTAGGATAAGAATTAAACCCTAACCTCACCTGTCACCGGCAAATTTGCTATGAATATTACGCTATGATCTTTGCTAGGGATCAGGAAATGTGTAGTCTGTATAACTTTCCACTGTGACAAGCTACTTTTAAGCTAGGTTAAAAAAATATTCTATGAACTTTCTTTTTTCTTTTCAGCCTAGTCGAAAAGGAAAGCAAAAATAGAAGATGCTGTGATATTTGAAAACAAGGATTCATTTGTGATTTAAGAACATCTTTGGTTTGATGACACATTCCAAAATCAAACTATCTTTAGAAAATAAGTTATTTGGNTTGGGCGAGATAAAAGGGGGGGGGGGGTGATTTTTCATGCTGAAGAACATTTGGGTGTTATGTTTCTAAGTCCACTATAAACAGAAAGTTTTATGTGGAAAGTGCAGCTAGGTTCATGGTATTTGCAGCCATAAGATGTGTTCTGTTTGCTAGGTTATTGTATTTAGTATACACTTCATGCTCTTGATTAAGAATAACTCGAACATGTATTGAGACGCGGTGCTAAAATAATTAACTATAAAAGCTCATAAGTAAAAGCCTTAAATATATTGTTAGTGTTTGTGGAAATATGCTGTGCTAGTTATAGTTGTGTCTTCAAAAAATTAATCATCTCAAAACTTGGCTGAAAATATATAATCCATTCACTGTAGGAATTGACTTCTGAAAGGCCTTTTTTCCTACCATAAATCTACTATATAGTAAGATATTGGTAGGAAAAAAGACCTTTCTGGAATTGACTTCTGAAAGGCCTTTTTCCCTACCATAAATCTACTATATAGTAAGATATTGGTAGGAAAAAAGACCTTTCAGATAGTAATTCCTACCATGAATGGAATTTACTTTAGTATCACTATAAATATATTTATATTTGAAAACAGTGTAAAGACAATAGACATTAAGGAAGGATAGGAAGCCAAGGCCTCTGCATGAACCTGGAAAACTACACTTATATCACATCTATGGATCTTGGATTTTTAAAGGTGTTTTTTATGGTTCTAGGTCCTCTTTTATTTTCTTCCCCCTTTGTTGAAGAAAGGGACTGATGTATCCCGAAAATTTCATAATTATTTGTTATGTTGTGTTTTTAATTCTGAACTTTTAAGGTCTACAATTTCCTGGTGTGTAGGCTTTGCCCTTCTATCCTATTTTCAATGTTTAATATAAAATTACCTTTTGGTGATATCTTTCCTTTATTCAATTTGATATATGTAATTTGAGGTGAATATATTTTACAATAAACTTAATATTGTTGTGAAGACGTTACAGCAATATTTTATTAGGTATTTCCAAGCCAAATTTAAATTTAAAAATAACTAAATATTATGTATTTTAACAGTTGTATTAATTCAGTAAAACTGGTTACAAATACCGATAATGAAAATCAGGGATGGTTCCTTTAAATCCCTCATTCTTAAGGATATTCACTATTCGAAAAAAAATTCAGATTCACGATTTTAAAACATAAAAAAAATTAATTCAAATTTGGAACCTGAATCATCGTCTAATAACTAGACCCAAAACAAATAATTTATCACTTAATGCAAACAAAATCAGAATTTAGTAGGGAAAAAAATCATATTTTCTAAGATTTGATTTCATATTCAAAATTTGTAGGCCAAAGGAAGATTCGAATTAGAGATAAGTGGATACCATCCATCTCTAATTGCAATTAATTCTGATTTCTAACCAAACAGTTTGAAATATAAATCACTACCGGAACAGGAATAAGTCTAAAATGTTTAATCAATTTATTATTAGTTTACATTATTTTAGGAGTCTAGTCCACTATCATTTACATAGCACAAATCATTCCTTTTTAAATGCTTTATTCATTTGTTATTTTACTATGTCGTAAACTTTACAGTAAAATCAAGAGTTATTATGTGTTATTTGGTGAATATGTGTAAAACTTCCTTGTAAACCAAGATTTATTATGTGTTATTCGACGAATATGATTAATTATCGATGCCCAAATAACAGCCCGATTATGATTCATTGGTATCTACATTAGTACACCATATTGATTAAACATTATTTTATATCTTATTTAATTGTTAATTCGAAAAGAAACTTCACACACAAATTATCAGTGCTATTTTTAACATAAATAAAATTCACCTAAAAATACATCCATCAAAACTTTAAGTAATTTTTTTCTAAAAAAAGCATAAGCTTATAAGGCTGCTTCATGAAATTGTAATGTTTTGATGTTTTATTAAGTTATTCAATGTGTATACAGTACTAGAGAACTATTGGATAGTAATATGGTTTATATTTTTACTGTTTTCAAAGTTTTTCTTTAATCATAATTCTCGTCACTCTTTGCACTTATTTCAGTCTGTGATATTGTCTGTTTTGCTGGTAATTTTGAACAAATATTTATGTTCAGGTATAAAAAAAACATTTGATTAAGGGTTATTTTAAGGCTACAAGTATATGTTTTTGGAACATGAATCCATAAGCTGGAGCGAGGAACATGTAAGAATGTTTATTTTTATGTGAATATAGAATTTTCTAATAGATTTAAATTAAGTTGTTTAAAAGCAAACACCAATATTTGAAGTGTTTATAGTTTTGGTCGGAACATCTTCCAAGTGTGTGAAAACGTGATTATTTCTTTATGCCTCTCACCAACACTTATAGCGAGATGAGTAAAATTTGCTGCCTTGAATAACTGTGTTATGAAGACAATTAAGAGTTTCATAACTGTTCTATAACATTGTTTCATGTAACTAGGAATGTGTGAGTAAGCATACTTTAACTTAAAGTCAAGTTTGAATGAAAATATTGAATTATACTCATAGTTTGAGTAATATAAAACAATATTTGTAATAGAAATGTTTCAATTTGAATTTCTGCATTACTATTACCATAGACATAAACCTGGATTTTTAAGAGTGAAACATTTTGTGAGAGAAAAAAAATTATAATAAACAAATTCTGATTATCAGCCATCATCTAAAATCAGATAAAAGGAAAGATTTATGGGTTTGTTAATTATGAATTAATATAATCAAATTGAATCAACTTTACTAAATTTGAAACTTTTGAGATAAACTTTCAGGCTGTGTTCAAAAATTATTTAAACTTGACTTACAAATAACAATTAATCTTTGAGTCCTTGTACATCCTTACATGTAACTATTAGCATAGGTATGTTCCACAACATTGATACATATGAGACATAACGATTATTATTGAAGAATATAACTTAAAATTCTTATCTTAACATATGAGTAAATTCTCATCAATTCTTAAATGAACAAAGTTTATCAAAGTAAAATATTTCTCAATAAGAAAAACCTCTTTTCCCTTTATGAGGCAATTGCATTATATTTGGAAGAAGGTATAGGAAAGGTGGATAGAAACATATAAAAGGGATGAACACAATATGGCTTTTACAATGAAAAGAACAACACACTTCACACTTTACATTGTTGCCATTAGACAAAGAGGTAATGGGTGCCTCGATTTTCTTTAAGAGGCACCCATTACCGCTTTGTCCATTGGTAGCAATGTAAAGTGTGAAGTGTGTTTGTCCATTTTATGTTTCTATCCACCTTTCCTATACCTTCTTAAATAAATCAAAGTAAAGGATTGCGCTTTGACTATTGGTAAGGATTAAGTTTTTTGTGGTTCTTGTTTTGTTTTTGCTACAGTAATTATTAAAATCGACCCTTTTTCTACATAATTTTTCATTTAATTGCTGTATACATGATTGTTTGTTAAAATATGTATTTAAAACTATTTATAAATACAATATGTATATAAATTTATATGTTACAAATAAATAACTAGGAAAACAGGTTATTAACTTATTTAAAACTATCATGTTAATGTTATCTAATGGTATATAGTCCATTCTAGGATTAAAAAGAACACATTGCCATATCAAACAAATGGTAGAAATGATCATTCAAACACTAGCTAGACTTTAATAATGGGCCATGAAAATATAATTATTACTAATTTACTATAGCATAATTTTGAAAGATATATCTTTATTTATAGTTTGATATGATAGTATCAATATAAAACAAGACATTAGTGAGATTGAAACAAAAAATACTTTATAATTTTAATACAGATTTAATTATAAATAAAATTTCCATTGCTGGACACATGTTTAGACATGGTCAGATTTGCTGGTGATGGGGAAGATAAGGTTTGTTAGAGTGAGGTGGTTTTTTCCTTACTGGTTTTCTACTCCCTCTCCACACAAATGTGGATTCATTTTCTATGAATTCTTCCTTCCTCGTTGCTACATTGGGGTTTAAGTAAAATGTGGATAGCTGTGGTGCAAAATACAACAAATGAATAATATAGGCCTTTTATTTTTTATTTATTTATTCAAAATGCACCGAGTCATGCTAAGCATCAGTGAAATCAGGTGAGGAGTGATGGGGGGAAAAAATGTTGGTTTAGTTCTTTCTAAATATACGAGGTCAAACATTTGTAATTTATTGTGAAATAATATATCAAGCATTTCTAGTATTGTATATTTTCTTTGGCCCTTAAGCTTTGTTTGAAACTCGTGTGTTGTTTTGGAAATAAAGTTTTAACTCCAAAGAATCACCTTATGGTAAAAAAAATGTCCATATGGTTTTAAGAAGAAAAAAATCTTTGAACAGATATAAATACATAACATATTTAAGAAGCTTGGTATATGTACTTTTCACAATTTGTAATCAGTCTAATTTTAATGGGGTTAGAATTAGAATCGTTAATACTAATCTAGTTTTATGGCGAATGAGGCGCCACAAGAACATCCCTGCTCAGCCAACGGGTTTTTAATTATGCGGAATGCAGAGCGGATCAACTCTTCATGGTATTCTATGGTCGCGCCACGAACATATTCCAACGATATCTCATCAATGACCACTTTAGCCCCACCTTTCTCCATCACCCTGAATGAAACATGTTGTGGTTAGAACAAGGAATCACTGGTAGGGTTGGTTCTGTGTAAATGTATACGACTGATATAGCTTCTTACTGGGAAGATCGAAATATGATTCAAATCAAGGCCGCACACAATGGTGCTGGTTTCATGCACTATTTTCCTTCTGGTGAATACTCGTGCATTTCCTTAAAATATAATTTACTCATACTGTATATTCAAACTAGTGATTCATATGGTCAAAAGGGGCAGTAAAACTTGTAGGCATAAAAAAACATTTCTGTTGCTTTATAAGTTTAACACAAACAGAATTTTAAAATAAATGGATATTGTGACTGTCCATGTAGTGAACTAATGTTTACAATACTTCCCACTTCTTCAAACTCAATTCTTGTAGCTGATAGGACATTAGGACATTAAATAAAACATAAAACATGGGTGACCTTGTGGTCTAGAGATAAGGTGTCCGCCTTCTGTGCTGGGGGTATGGGGTTCAATCCTTAGTCCTGGCACAGATTTATCTGATTGCCAAACCCTTCCTTCACCTCTGACAAGACGTGTATTAATCACAACTTGTGAATGTGAGGAATGCCAGGCCTCCACCGTGGTTCGTATTTCATGTTAAACTGTAGGTCCTCCATTTCATCTCACAATCACCCTACCATTACACATTAGCTTACGTGTGTATAACTTGAACGGGTAGTAAGACGCAGTGATAATAATAATAATAAAAGTATAAAACCTTTACCTCAACACCCAAAGCAGAGGCTCATAATGTTATAATTTTGGTCTGGAGAGCAAATGAATAACCACCATAGATCTTAACAGGTGGTTGGGATTGAACACACAGCCACCTGTGTTTTAGCATGAATATTTTCTATCCCCTTGCTAGACACATACTCCTTTCAGAGCCATAGCTTGAACCCCTTTCAGCTCTTAGTGGATAAAAAAAAAGGTAACAAATAGCTTCTATCAGGTAAAGTATAAAATGTTATTACAGATTTTAGCAAATATCCAGTGGCAAGCTAAACAAGTCATGGCAGGGGAAGAGAAAAGCTTGTAAAAGTATATGACATCAAATCAAAAGCTTTGTTAATTTGTTTATCAGACTTAAGAGTATTAAGAAATATTTAAGATTAATAAAATTTGATGCTATTCCATATACACCTGGGGTTTCAATTATCACAGTTTGGAGAACACTGTTCTAAAATAAAGAGGTTGGTTACCATCCACCTGTCCCTAAGCAAGACGTGAAGGGGATTTCTTAAAAAAAATATATAGTATACTTCCAAAAGTTATCTGGTATAATGATTTGGAGTCTAACCCCATTTGTAAATGTAATCACTTGGATCACTTTATAGAAGTGTGGATTTCTTAATCAAGCAAAGAGGGTGTACATACACATCATCATCCTTAATCTTGCTGTCTAGATCAAACTTATACTGGAATCCTGAGCAGCCTCCACCTTCCACAGTGACCCTCAAAAGACTGCCATCAGTGTTAGCGATCTCCTTGAGGCGCTGGACACAACTGTCACTGATGTGAAGTGGTTCAGAGGGATGATCCCCTTTCATGTTGGGAACACTGGAATTCCAACGAGCTCTACAACAAACATAATTTTCAATATTCTTTCTGTTTAGTTGGTATCTGAAGAGAAGATGCATGTGTGGAGGGGTGGTTTTGTTTGTCCCTTCCGCCTATCAAGTGTAATAATTGTAGTGACTGCCATAATCATATTAAAACATTAGATCTCTTCTTGTTCGTGATAATCTTAAAAAGATAAATTAAAGTTCATGTTTGTCCTATTTATTGCCTGGGCTATACTCACTTTAATTAAGCTAATGGGGTAGGGCTTGTTGCATCGCATTAAAAAAATGTATTATGTTTTATATTTAATTTGCATGTGATTAATTTATTATTAACAAAGAGTGGGAAACAACTGACACTTTTTGTTATACAATAATTTTAATTAATGTTAGGAAACATTTGCACTTTATCTATGATAACTTTTCACAGAGCTCGAGTGACTAACCAACTACGTCAGCACACCATCTGTCCTTTATGCTGAGTGTCAAGCATAATCCCAGCTCTCGACTATTTCCAAAAACTTTGCTACCTGGCATTTTAACTCTTGTGTGATATACTGGCACATGCTTAAGATTCCACAAAGACGCACATAATGATTGCCTTTCCCCAACCAACTATTGACTACAAGTCGCCAGTGCTCTGTGTTCTTGCCTTACAATCAATGCATTATAAATATACATAAAGACCATTTAAAACAACCTTAATAGCGTTACATGGTTAATACATATACATAATAAGAATCATATTCTTATTAACAAGGGAAAATGGCGCCAAACAGATATTTTAAATTTAAAAGAAGAATAGAAAGGCAAGGCCTACACACTTTCCAGAAAACTATAAGCCTTGAGTTCACAATTAAAAACACAACAAAACACATGATCTTGAAATTTTTCGGGTACATTAATCCTTTTCTTCAGCAAAAAATAATAAAACCCCAACTGGACTATGGCAGCATGCCTAGAGGTAAAGCATGACATACTGTTGTTGCTTTTATGTTTTACTTTGAAAGTTGCTTGTTCAAGATTGTGTCTTGAATCTTGGTAGATTGATAGAATGTTGTATTTGTATTATATTTAATTATTGTATTATTAAATAATCAGTGATTATTATTACATATATATAAAATAATGTAATGATAATAGCACAATTTTAAACAGGCAGCTTCAAAAAAAAGTTTAAGGAACAGGCAACATCAGTACCATCTAAGTGACCTCTAGGCTTGCTGCCAGTTGGTGTTTTACTCTTTTTTGCTGAAGGGGACAGATGTACCATAAAAATTTCATAATTATGAGTTTTTAATTGTTATTTGTTAACATTGAAGCCCACAGTTTTCTGATAAGTGTGTTTGCCTTGACCTTCTATCAAATTCTTACCAAGCTAAGCAAATCTATCCTAATACATTATTTATAAAAATCTGGCTACTTCAGCACAATGTGTGTAGAATTTAGAGGAAATGTACCATAATATTTGTACAGGGAGAGTGAGAAACCATTTAATCAAAACCAGTCACTACACCCGACTAGGATTGGAACTTTGACCTGCCTGTCATCAGCAAGCCAATCTAAACTAGTATAATTTGTTTTATATTGTGTGAAACAATCTAAGCAGTACTGCTTTATTGTGAATGCTAGCTAGTTACTTTGTCTCACCTTTTCATTAACAACCAAACATTAAATATTGTTCCAAAAAACCTATCTTTTTGAAAGGACAAAATTAAAGTGGATAGGACTGACCTAATGATAACTATTGAATCTGATATGGGAGGCTTAAGTGCGACTTCTATCCGGGTTTGTTGAGGGTAGATAATATGCATCGTGAAAATGCAGAAAAAATGCTGAAAGTATATGGATTTTGGGCATTTAACTATGAGATTTAAATAGTATCTATTATGTTCACCTGCAAAAAGATGTATACACTGTGCATCCTTACAAAATACATAACAAATATTGTACCTTTGAGAACCCTTCCATTCTCAGAAACATCGGAATCCATATATATTTCTCTCTTAAGATCAAATAAACCTGTTCATGGTGGCTACAGACTTTTTGTAGTAAAATTTCCTGACTGATTTTTTTTAAAAATTTGGCTCAACCTGTTTATATTTTCTCTTTGTGAATGCCAGTTTTTTTACTTTTGTTTTTCTATTGCATTGATTAAATATGTCCGAAAACAATCCTAACAGCTACTAAATATCACTAGTATTTTTTCTCATTGTTTAATCTTACAGGTATTATTAGTGTCCCTGTGTAAACATACTATAAAACAAACACTGCAACCATCTCATGTTCAAACATATGACATATATGAGCAATGTAGTTTGTAAACATCTAGGAACCAAATCTCTCACTTTTGTTTAGATATTTAGATGCAGAATTTTATTCAAGTATTTAAATTCCCTGACTTGTCCTTATTTTGTATTGAATTCCATGACATTTCCCTCACTTTGTCAGGTTATCTTTATCCACCATGCTGTTCTAAGCACCAATCCCGTATTACTCAACACCAGAATTTTTGTTAACAACGAAACTTGATTCCTCTATAGCCAACTTAAATATAAAGTGGTTAGAATAGGCCCCTAATGAGTATTCCCTTGAAAACACAAAACTTTCTTTAATTTTTCTGATGACAGGGCGATTGAGGTTCAAATCTCAGTCAGATCCACTGATGGCTGTTTTTCCTAGATGGTTTTCCACTTTAATTCCAAGCAAATGTGTGTAGATTACCTCTAAAATGCTTTCTTCTTAATTTCTACACAGAATAATTATCATATATGCGTATAGCCTGAATGCTTAGTAAGATGTGGTGATGATAATAATTCTTTAGAAAGAAAATAGTGGAAACCTTGATAGTATAATTTTTCATCTTGTTTAAGTGAATCCTGGAGAGATTAACTTACATGTCCTTTTCATTGACTAGGTACTAACACAAGTTAGGCTTGTGAACCAAGATATCAGTCTCAGCTGGTTTGCCATTGACGGAGAGGTCTGGATTCAATCCAGTGGCATATTCTAAAAAAAACTAATAGGTATGCTGTACTCTAAAAGTTGCAGGGGAGATTTAGGGGCCGAAAACCCTCAACCACCATTGTCCAAGAACATCAAGGGATTATTTCAAGGGATGTATTTGAAGATGTGTCCTTATCTATATAGAACAGTAGTTCTCGAACATGTATTATTTCCCCTTAACCATATGCTATCTTGAGCCCACTCCTCCCCAAAACCCCCCTCCGCCCAATCTCATATTCTCTCTTCTTTTATATATCCATAACGATGATTACCATCCACTCAAAATGTAATAAAAGTAACTCTATGGTGTCAGCTCACATTCAGGCTATATCTACCAAGTGGCTACAAAATTATTTGGTGAATTAGTGCCAACTCTAGTGGATAGAGGGTGTCACATGGTCAGCACAATGATGACTCCAGCCATTAAGCTCGGCTTTCTATTCCGTAGCCACTACTACTTAATTCGAGTAGCTCCTTATTTACCCACCCTAACCCGTTCCAGACCCACTGCTTCCCAGATAATCTGGATGCGCCGGGAATCAAACCCGGGACCTATGGGTCTGTAGCCAGAACCTATGACCATTAGACCACATAGGCGGTCCTCAAATTGTAATGATATCTACATGGTTAGAAATTTAAGTAAATATCAATGTCGAGGCTAAGAGTGGTATGGGCACATTTCTGAATGCATAAGAGAGACAGAGCCTATTCAATTAGCCTAGTGTAGTTAAAAGCACACAGTTAGCAATACTCAAAGCAAACAATCATAATAAGAGTAAAATGAAGTGATACATTGAGCAAGCGTCCATCAGATCTTGGTGAAAGAATCAGGTGGATTGTCCAACACACGTTGCAATTCAAACTATTTAATAAAGCCTAACTTATCTCCCACAATGCTGCTTGGAAACAAACGAGTCTACCAACTTGAGAATTTATGCTCCAGATGCTATTTAGATGCGTAAACTCTGACTAATATAGGGGAGATTATCTCGGACTATTAATACTCTCGCTACATCATTGGTTTAATGTTAAGATATTTACACATATCTTTTGCTGTAAGCAGTGGTGCACCCAAGGGGGAGAGGGGTAAGAAGGGTATTTGACCTCTTTCCCCAAATCCACAAATAATGTTAGTAAAAATTTAAATAATATTAGGTATAACTAAAATATTTAGCAATGAAGATTTGTCAAATGTATATGCTACATTTTAAGACCAGGCTTCAGACTTAAGTCTAATATTCAAAAGGTTTACCATTACACGCAAAATTAACAATTGAAAATCATACAAATAATAGCTTTGATACCATTTGCATTATTTAAATCTCTTAATTACTATAAAACTACTCCAAATGATTTATAAAAGCATTTAATATTCATAAATATTCTTGGCCTTCAGGGTTTAGGAGGCTGTGCAACCCCAAACCCGCTCTCTCCATCAAAATTTCATTTTTGCTACAGCCTTGATTGAATGCCTTCCCCCAAAGTAAATGGCTGGGTGCGCCACTGATTAAGAAAATTATATGAAAATATATTTTATTTTACCTTTTCCTTCTAAATCATCTCAAAATGGTGAAATCACACGCCTGACTTTTGGGATCCTTTGATGTATAATTATATTAAATCACAATGACTAAGTCGTTAATGTAAAACAAAATCTAAAAGAACACTATTAAAACTCCACAATCCTTTCTACTAAAGGAAAACAAGAATTAGCGTCAACTACGATTAAAGTGGCCTCGTCACCTGCCCCTCTTTCCCCACACTATCAGTGCTGAAATGCTTAAATTTGAAAGAGTGGTTAAATGTGTTTGCCAAATCACATGATAATACATGTGACTAGAATACCTAAACATAAATCAATGTACTTAATTAGTGTATAATTTAAAGCTTGGTACTTATACTATTATTTTACAATTAATGTTATATATATTTTATGTAATTTTACTTAAACTATATTAAATTAGCTTGGTAAATAAACATTGTGATCTTCAATCTTTTTTCAATAGTTAGCACAGTGCTTAGCTTGCGTCACATGAACAGCATGACCTGGGGTGTAAAAAGTGAGCTCATTGGCCAATTATTTATGGGCAAGTGGAAAGGAATGTGTTGCATGCAATCCCCTAGACATTGAGCAAGGTCATTAGAGCCTCCCTAGCTTGCCTTGCGTTTTTCAAGTAGCAAGCCCTGGGTTTCCTATTGTGCTAAGTAGAACCTTTTGGAATAAGAATTACTTAAAACACAGTATTCTTGAAATATGAACCAATATTAGTTTTAAATTAATAATTCATTACATGTATATTTATTAACAATTCAAACATTATTATTTACACAGTTCGCACAGACAGCAATGAATTAAACAAAAAAAAACTAGTCCATATCATTATGGGTATGCGGCGCAGGACTAGCATAACCAGAGAATACGCCACTGGTTCAAACCGTAGGTGGGTATACTGAGATTTTTTTCCCAGGTTGTTTCCCATTCTTTCTTCATGCAAAAGCAGCTACATCTCTATGCTATATCTTCCTAATCTCTATTTATTTAATGTAAATATGTGTACAGCACGGACAGATAGCAAAATCCAGGTTACAAATTAAGTAGTCTAATTTTATATTGGATGAGTCTTATTTGACAGCTAGAACAGTTACTATATACACTTTCATGTATTCATATGTCAGATCATGTGCTCTGCAACTATCACTTTTATAGATATTATATATGTCTATAAACCATAACACTAATAATTAGATATGGAAACCCACTCCAGTGCCTGCGTGGTCTAATGCACTACTCTTGCAGTGGGCTAGACTAGACTGCCGATGACGGGTAGATCGAGGTTTGAATCTCGGTCGGGTGTACCAAGGGTGGTTTTCTAAACGGTTGTCCAATCTTCCTCCAGACAAATTCGGGGACACGTCCTTAAAATGTAACCTTCCTAATCCTTAAACCCATTAGCATAATTAGTAACTAAGCGTATAACCCGAACAGGTAGTATTATGCGGTACTAAGAAAATAAAGATGGAACACTCGAATCCTGAGTCCTATAATTTCTCAAATCCTATGGTATTCCAGAGATTCAAGATTCATAAAAATCTCACAAAGTGCCTTGAATACATTATGAATACCTTTACTTCAAATAACTATTCTATTCAATGGGTAAAAGGAATTATATAGACTTGTGTAGTTGGGAGAGTAACAAAATAAGGAAAAAATTACAAAATAGATTGTATTTAAATAAGTGATTTACTAAATTACTACAAAAAAAAGTGTTTTGTCTTTGTTATTTATGGCATAGTATATAGTAAAAATTTATAATTTGTTGTGGCACTAAGCCTTAGACAACTTTTTTTATATTGAATTTTAAATATTTTCACTTTAACTGAAATTGTACATTTTAAAATATTCTAAGATTCGATCCACCTCTACTAATAATAAAATGTTAACAACGCTGCCAGCAAAAAATTGTATTTCCTAAAAGGTACTTCTCATGAAAATTGAACTGTGGTTAAAGTTTCTAATAGTCAGCAGGTATAAATGTAATAAAAAATAATAAACATTGGTGAGCTCATGTAGTTTGATTCACTGATAAAGAGTTTATGGTGTGAATCCTGGTACAGTGTACTGATAGTGGTTTCCTCATATGGTTTTCCACTCTCCCTTTACACAAATGTGTATTATTTTCTAATAAATTCTACTTTGCCCTCAAAACTTATCTAGTTTTTCATAAATATTTGTTTACAAATACCTCAAGTACAATTATTTGAAAACATGTTTTAACCAACACAACTTAATTTACATCACAATTCTCATGTGAACGCCCTGGCTGAATCAAGTACTGCATCTTACTACCCATTCAGATTATACACCTATGTACAAACTACATTAATGTGTTAGGGTTTAGGAATGTTGAATTTCAGAGGAAGTTTATCCACATTTGTATGGGGGGAGAGTGTAAAACCATTTAGGAAAAACCACCCTTAGTACACCCAACCAGGATCGAACCCTGATCTCCCAGTTTTTGGCCGTCTAGTCTATTGCGAGGGTAGCGCCTTAGACCATGCGGTCACCGAAGCGGGTTCTTGAAAGTTGTAAGGGGTCTTCCAGTAAAATGAAATCCATTGTTAGAGAGTCTGGTTTAAATCCCCAAAACAATTAAATTTCATGCTGTGGGAAGATTGAATGTGGATTGAGACACATGTAATTGGGTGATTATAGGAGTAGTTTTAGTTTACAGTTAAAAAATTGCTTAATTTACTCGCATGTTTTCATATACTACTATGACCATTTTTATTAAAAAGTTGGAATACTGAAGGATGATAGATAGATAGATAGATAGATATATATATATATATATATACATACACAGTAGCCCCATGAGTAGCCCCATGGCTTCGTTGGGCTGACTGACAGCTCACAGCTGAAAGCTGACGGCTTTGAAAAGCTACCAGACCAAATTATGTATCCCTACGTTGAACCATATGATCTGCAAAAAACATGTGTTTAGCAACTGTCACTTCTGATAGTAAAAATTTAGGTATATATACCTAAATGATGACTGTCAGAAGTTAGCTGTGAGCTGTCAGTCAGCACCAAAGAAACCATGGGGCTACTGTAGATAGATATATTCATTGAACAGTTTTTTTTCCATTTTGTGGTTTGATTATTCTCCAAAATACAAAGGTCTTAAAATTAATTTTACCAATATTTGCTTAAAATTGTTATTTGAAGTCAAGGTCAAGGTCTTCATAACTGTATTCGAGATACTTTTTTGGAGATGTTTATGAATCTCGAATCTCTTGAATACTAAACAATTCAAGCGTCACATCTCTAATAATGTTATGATAGCTAAATAAAATGCCATGAAAATATGTATGCATATAATATTGTGTTCCCAACTGTAGTAGCAATAAATGTTTCATAAAGTCTTCAAGCTGTATGCATGTTTTAAATTTTCCGCTTGGTGAAGAATTTAAACCAAAATTGTTTAAGAGATTCCTAGAGATGAATGTCTACAATCGTCAAAATCTGTGTTAAGCCTAAAACATTTAAAATAATGATGAACCTAATATTGTTGTTTATAAAAATAAGAATGGTTGTGTGCAATAATACAGTAAAGAATGTCTCGTTTTAATTCCAGGGGCAATTCCTTGAATAATTCCTTCTTTGACTTGGTTATAAAAATTCAAATTGCCAAATTGCTACCAATACACTCAATACATAAATCTTAATATTGTAGATTTAATATAATTTATTAAATGCGCACTTAATGAATGGTGTATTACTTTGACAGTTAACTACAAACCAATAACTTAGAACGGTGGTTCCCAAAATCCGTGGCACACTTATTGGGCACGCTTTAGAAAAGAAGCTTAAATTTTTCCACATTTATTTTTATCTAACTATTAATTTGAAACTAATTATATAATTAACTAATTAACTAACTTATCAATAATGCACTCTAGTAAACCCCCCTCCCTAAAAAAATTCTACAAAGTTTTTATATGAAGCTTAAAGATGGCCTTGTATCAAACCTCAAATAATTTAATGAGGCATTCACTTTTCAAAACTTTTGCAGGGAAGGACAACTCAAAATAACTTCTAAAGGCTTTTAATTTAAAAATAAAATGGGAAAATATCACAATAAATGGTTTATAAAAACATTTGGCTTTTAAAAAATACCCATAAAGGGACACTCCAAATATCTTTTATATGCATATAACATTTTTTTTTAATTCAAGGGAGAACCACCCAATTAGCTTCTAAAGGCATACAATTTTCAAAACTGTGTTAGGGGAAGACTATTTTCAATAAGTTCTTTAAGACATCTAGTTGTTGTTTTTTAATTCAAACGAGGTCCTTTCAAAATAACTTTTAATTTGCTGGTGAAAGATTACTTCAGATAGCTTCTAGTGGCATTTAAATTTTGAAAAAAAAAAAAATA
>CABFOW010000354.1:4087-40968 GCA_902141385.1 Timema californicum | reverse complement strand
ATATATATATATATATATATGTATTGTTTGAGGAACACCCTAACTAGCTTCTAGGGGCATCCAAATTTTAAAAAAAAAT
Source organism: Timema californicum (assembly GCA_902141385.1). Classification (NCBI taxonomy): domain Eukaryota; kingdom Metazoa; phylum Arthropoda; class Insecta; order Phasmatodea; family Timematidae; genus Timema; species Timema californicum. The sequence continues at coordinate 40,889 of CABFOW010000354.1, read as the reverse complement.
CCTTGCTGGGGAGCTCTTTAAATAGATTATAGGGAATCTAATTTATATTTTCTTTAAATGTGAGTACTTATTAAAATATATTTTAGAGGCATTCAATTTTCAAAAATTTGTTCAAAGAGACTACACCAAATAATTTCTAGTAGTAGTCAAATTTAAAAAAATTAAAGGGGTGATTACTATTATAAATAGCTTTTAAAAGAGTATAATTTTCAAAAACTCTCCAAACAAGGATCGCCACAAATAAGAGCATTCCATTTTCTAACATTAACTGGAGGAGAAAAGGGTAAAAAGACCCTAAACACTTTTTGGTTACTTGCTTTCCCCGTCACGCAAATAAAGTACCACTACTGTATAAAGTACAACGTTCTTATTTCTTAGGGTTTAGTAATAAATCTTAGCATCATGTCATAAACTAATGATTATGAACCCCTCAAAATTAAATTCTCCCCACACCCATGGTTATGACCTGTTTAGATTAAGAATATATTAAAGAGGCCAAATATTTTCTTAAATATCTCAAGAGTCAAAACTCATTATTTTCTTTGATTCTGTAAATGCTTTAAAATACAATTACAGATGATTAGTATGTGTACAATAAGCATTTTAGTGAAAAATTATTGCCCTGAAAAGAATAGGAAATAACCATCCCAAAAAAATTATTTTCAATTATATTTCTTGTGATTGATAAATGGTAATGATAATGAATTAAAGTAGAGCTATAGTTTGTATTAATATATTTTATTGTGTAAGTGTCTGGGTTCATTGTTGAGTTAAAATTATGGAGCATGAAAATGGTGAGTACACATGAATATTATATTCAATAAAACTCTTAATTTTAACCAAATATATACTATAGAGCTACACCTAGACAAATAAATTTAAACCAGGGCCTTTCGAATAGATAAACTAAATGCTCGTAATAGACTTTGAATAATGACCCATCAAATGAATTGAAAAATGTACTGCAAACACAAGCAAAATTAAATATCTTAGTTGTTTTTTTACTAAATAGTTTTTTTGAAAAGCAAATAAGACCAACCTTGTTTATACTAAAAAAAATCTGGAGCGGTCTGACGTTTACTTGTTTTCAAAGAGCCGGCAACAGTGAAGGTTTGAATGAGAGTTGGTAGTGTTTGTATGAGTTCTAAAATCAGTTACTAGTATTTAATGCCATTTATTTTAAGTCTCTAACTAATGGAAAATTTAAGTGGTGTAATACACACTAATAAAGCGATAAAACTTGTTATAAAAGTAATTGTATGTGTGTAAGTATATTTAGAAAAGTGTTTTTCTATTTCTTTCTTTTGAAATTTGCAACCGTAAAATTAAATTTTGTTTCTTTAATTTATTTATGTATTATTGATGTGGGGAAAGAATGTTTATTCAATGTTATATATTTTCATAGTAATACATATTTTACATCTTTTAACTGATTTTGTTTCATATTTATGTACATATTTTGTAGGTTAATACTTAATACTACAGAAAAATCTGGGCGCTCTATTCAGTGAAGATAAGAATTCTACCTTTTAGAATAAGATCTTTGAATTTTATTTTAAACTCAAATTTTTGAAATAATCTTTTGCCAAGAATATTTTATTTAATAAAAAATCACTAAAAGCTATGATTGAGGGAAACAAAATTAACTTATCTAAGATGAATGGGTAGCCATATTCTCCATATATTTTATTACCGGTACATATTATAATTACATAATATTTATACATTGATTTATTTAAAGTTAAAAATTGTTTATATTCATTTAGTTTAGGTTATGTTTAGATCTCCATGAAAGACAATAATATGTGTCACCTTAATAGTGTTTCATCAAACTAAGTGAAAAATGTGCTGCAAAGACAATAATATGTGTCACCTTAATGGTGTTTCATCAAACTAAGTGAAAAATGTGCTGCAAAGACAATAATATGTGTCACCTTAATGGTGTTTCATCAAACTAAGTGAAAAATGTGCTGCAAAGACAACAATTTTGTGTAGCAATTAACATTTTAGTTACTTTTTTTCTACTAATTTGGTTGTGTTTTAAAAACGTATTTCTCCTGGATTGAAGTGTTTAAGCCTTGATTCCTAATTATGTATTTTCAAAATAGACCACGAATTTGTTTTACCAGTGGTGGAGAGGGAGGGGAGCACATAATGAATGCATCAAAGCTATTATTTCTGTACTTTTATTTAAATTAGAAATTTTAGGGGCAATTTAAAAGTTTTTTTTAATTGTGTGTCGCATTTCACTAAGAGTGTGGGGCTGTCTGCATATTTACACTAATGGATTAAGAATGAGGAAGATAGAAATGAGAGTAAGTGTACCTGAATTGTGTACAGTAATAGTGGTAAACAAATGAGGAAAAACCCCCCTTTGTACATCTAGCCGTGATTCGAGCCCTGATCACCCTGTCACCAGCAGTCCAGTCCAATGCAAGATACACCTTTGACTTTTAGAACACCAAAGTGGGTGTAATGTATCTAAAGGTAACTCTGTGAAAATCAAGTTTTAAGTCTGATCATAAAATTTGTAATGTATTGATTTGGATTAATCTAAATTATGTAAAAAGTCATGGATGAAGGTAATTTTTCTTTAAAGCAATATAGGTAGAGTATCCTTTTAAGATTCATCCATGAACAAACACGCGTTTCTTAGAATGATGTGAAAAGGACTTCACCCCTAAAATATATTTTTTTTATACCTTCTTTCCTGGTAAAATAGTAACTGCGTCAATTCCTGTTGAAGGGAGGAGGTTCGTAGTATTTGATAGAGCACGCCATTTCTTTATACCAATAAGAAGCTAGCCATCATAAAACGTGTCGCCAGGACTCTGTCCATTGGTTAGTTTTTACTTTGTTGACCAAGGGAGAAAATGCAAGGCGTATGTCATATATAAACCATAGTGCGTATGTTTACAATATAGCAATATCATCTTGACGACGACGACGATGGGGAGGACGATCTCCGGGACCTTGCTCACAGTCCAACACATTATAATATAAGTCACTTCAATATCACAAGTGTGCAGTGATAACAAACATTTAACTGAAATATGTGCAAATAATTTACTGGTGTAATTAAAATAAACCGTGTGTGAAATAACAGCCAACAACATTTCTCTTTCTTTAATAATATTAATACCGATTTAATTAGTGCTCGAACACGGGGCTATAGACAGCTGATTAGACGGTATATTTTCCGTACAGTGATGATAGGCGCTCGATCACGGAGCTTAAGACAACCTAAAAGTCATCACATCATCTTTTATCTGGGAATTAATCCGTTGTGTATCAATCGACACCCGAAGATGGGTGATTGATCACATATTATTATTATTGACGCCCAAAGCGAGGCGCTTTTTATCCGATATTATTACAAATTTAACCTATGCATTCGACACATCTTCCTTCAGAGCACTACAGATATTACTTTACAAGTTTCACGTTTTTAATAAATTAAGAAGGGAAGGCGAGGGAATGTTCTGCTTTACCCCTGGCGTGTATCATTGGAATAGATCCATTAGGTTTGCAAATCAAACATCAATCTTAGTTTACAAGCAAATATGAATGTTGAATTTAGTAAAGTTGCATTAGTTTGTTTTTAAACTTAGACACAATCCCTTGAATTCTAAAGAGGGTAGCAACTATTTTCATAATATAAAATTCCCTTTGTTCCCAATTTTTTCAGACACTTTAGATAGTAACTTCGTTTAAAGAAATGATATTGTTGAGGTTATTAGAAGAAACAATGTTTGGGGGAGAATGGAGTAGTGGAGAGGAGACATGCAGGCCAACTCAAATTAGAAAAAAAAATTACTACCGGTACCAGAATTAAATCTTTCATATAAATTACCCACATTCCCAAACACTCCAATATTTTTGTGAAATTTTCTTTGTTTACTCTTATTCTTATCATCATCTTGCTGCCCGTTCAGGTTATATGCATTTACGCTAATGTGTAACGGTAGGGTGATTTGTGAGATTAAATGGAGGAACTACAGTTTAATGTGGGATCCAAACCATGGTGGAGGCCTGGCATTCCACACATTTACAAGTTGTGATTAATACACGTCTTGTCAGAGGTGAAGGAAGTGTTTGGTAATCAGATAAATCTGTGCCAGGACCGAGGATTGGACCTCGGACCACCAGCACAGAAGTCTGACACCTTACCTCTAGACCGCCAGGTCACCAATGTGGAGTGGATCTAGAATCAACAAATTTACACAAAATTTAGCAGCCTATTATAAAAATAATTCCATTATGGTATAAATATATAATTTAAGTTAATTAGTGAATGTATGGACATCACCATGACAGGTACATTGTGTCATTAAAAGTGGTTGATAAAGTCTTATATGTTAAAAAAAAAAGCTTTAGGCTGTATATTTGTGTAAAAATCACAAAATTATCTGAACTTCTCGCCGGGATTTACTACAAAACCATGTGATTTGGAAACGCAAGAAAGTTGACTTAAACAATTTCCAGTCTGCATACATCAAATAGTCCCAACTTATTTATAACTCAAAATTAGTTTTGCAACTGGCACACAGCCCTTCAGAGTAGGTGTTTAAAACTAAATTATTGGTTCTGGGTTTGTTCTTAAATAAAATAACTTACAAGATAGTATTGTAAGAGTTATTTTTAATATATTCATGACTATGTTGTGTTTATTAAAACCAGGGCTGTGGAGTCTGAGTGAGTCAGAAGCCATTTTGGGTGGAGTCGGAGTCTGTAAAAATGTACATACTCCGGCTTCAAAATAAAAATATATAATTTTGATTTTTTACTTTTATTTATTATTTATAACATATTTTTGTAATTTGGGTTGACAAATTTATTAAATAACGTATGTTAAATATACAATCACAATGGCAAAGAAGCTTCCCATGAAGTAATCTGTATCAGGGCATTTTACTGCAGTAAGTTTGTTTACTAATTAATATAAATTAGCACGTTGGAGTCGGACAGTGGAAAAATAGATGAGTCGGAGTAGGAGTCAAATGCTTGGTTTACTGACTCCACAGCCCTGATTAAAACATAATGGTATATTTAGTGAGAGAAAGGGAGTTAATGGAACAGCCAACCCAACTGTCTTGTCGGCTCCAGATGGTCGCTTCTAGCAGTTTCAAACACATTATCCCCATCTGGTGTGAGTTGGTGACAGAAACAGATGTTAGCTATTTTAAGCTGTGTGTTTTATTTGAAATTAAAATGTTATTACTGTGGATAAGTTACTTATGCTTCTGCAACCAAAATTATAATAAAAAAAATTACCATAAAAATTGATTTTAAGGCTTTACTAATTGGAGAGGTTGTTTTAAGTCTTGAATAAGATGGCACACCATATACTAAAAAAAAATTATTAGTTGTTGTTTGCAACTAAATAATCTTGCTAATGTTTTAGTGGTCCATAAATAAACAGTAAATATATCAGATATGAGGCCATAAACATGTAATACAAAAGAATCATAGTAAGAAAGCTACAAAAAATGAAATGTTTCTGTTCCCCCATGTGTTCCTAGTTTATTTAGGCTAGCTATAACAAATCTTTGCAAACTTAACATTCTGTAGGAAAACAAGTGTAAGTTAAATAGCCAAAAATACATTTGTTGATTGTTCATCGACAACCACAAGGAACTATTTGTCATCACTTGCGCCTTCTACACTTGGCTCGGGCCCGCCTGCGACGAGGTGTGGGGTGTGAAGTTGTTTTCTTGACTACTCTGTTGACCCTAGGCATAGGGAGCCCTGGTTTCTTGTTGTGTATCAAATGCTGTTGGACAAGATCGGCAAGCATTCCTTGCTGGGCCAGCATGGACAGGAAGGTGCAAATGAAATCGTCATAGTTGTGGGTACGGCGACAGTCATCTATTTTATACTGCTTCCGTTTCTCGTTCTCCTCTCTTATTATACTCACTTCACAAGTTCGTATCTCATGTTCTAAGTTTTTCAATAAGCCAACAATATCATTGGGTGCAAAGGTGTGTGGTTCGACAACTCCAGGATATTTACAGTGTAGTTTGGAGTCCATACTTTTCTTCTCTACTGTGCCTTCAAGAGAATTATCACCTTGAGGAGAAACATCTAAGAAAGCTTTCTTTGCTATTGTGGTAGAAATATCTATTGGGCCCCGCTTTCTTATGGCAGCGCCTCCTGGATGATTGCCATCAAAGTCGGGGGTTGCAGACATTTGGACAACCACAAGTTTTTTGAAATCTTTGGTGGACATCGGACTGCTTTGGCCACTGTTCCACCCCCATCCTTGAGTGGGTGAGTTGAACGCAGACCCAACTTCGGATGAAGTATCGGTGCTAGAACAACTCGGTGCGGGGGAAGTTTGAACTGTCAAAGGAGTGGAATAATCGAGGGAAGAGGAACCTTCTACATGATTCTGACAAGATTCGGGCATATCTACAAGCTTACTAAGTGTACGACTTTCAAGGATAGGTTTTTGCAAGAGGAAGGAATCAGAATCTTTTGAAATACCGTTAATGTTTTTCACATCAATAGATTCAGAGTTGTTTTTACCCTTTTCCAATGGAGATTTCTGTGTTTCTGTTTTAATGCCATTTAAAATTTCTTCCTCTTTCTTTTCTTCTTTCACTCGTTCAACTTCTTCTTTTGATCCAGTAGTTTTAAGTTTCACCAACCTCTGCAAAGCTCCAGAAACAATTTGTTTGTTTGTCTTGAATATGGAAAGTCTGTGGGTGAGCGCAATTCTCCTGTCTGGGACAACAGCCATCAGATTGAAGCGAATGTCATGAGCTTGTTCACCATTAGCGCTCTCTAATCTGTCCGTTATCACCCTACGGAACTTTTCTGTCCAACTTTCCTTCTCCCCCCAGGGGCCATGATCTATAGGATACGGCTTTAATCCATCTAGCTCATACAACCTACCTTGTATAGGTACATAGCTAACAAAGTGGAAAGTCTCACCTGGTGTGTACCGCCCAGTGCTACCAATCGATACATTTGATGCTAACTTATCAACACATCTTCTCGCCTGAGGCATGGCATGAGAGTTGTGGGCCTTGGCAAGCTCGGGGGTGTTACCAATGGCCCAACCTTTGTTCTCGGGACACATTCCAGTCGTGTGGGCCTTTAGACGACTTAGTGTGTCACCCAGACTTATGTTAGGGCAATTCAACAAAACCGACAACAATGCGTGAGTTGCACAGCTATTTGGAACTATCTGTTGGGCAAAGAAAATGCTGTTCACAACCTCTTCATCTTTTACAAATGTTTCAGACTGATCAACAATCTTTCTTCTAGAACGTCTTTCTTCTGTCCATCTGAATAAGAAAATGAAACCATAAACAGTGTCATCTAATGACTTTTGAAGGTCATAGATTTCTTCCACTTGGACATCATTCACTCCGAAATCTTCAAGTAGAAGCGTAAATAGTCCTGGATCACTCTCCAACTCTAGCCACCCTTCTGTCAAGCTATTGATGTCTACAGGCATTTTTGGTCTAGAGCTGACATATAGGATAGTTTGTGGCAATGTAAATTATTTTTTATCACTTTTATAGTTTGTCAATTCTTCATTGAAATAGAATCAATCATAATACATCCCTCGCAACGACAGCTAAACAAAGCTACACCCAAATGTTGTAAATTGACATTTTCTTAAATATTAATTCTAAATATTCTAATACCAATGACATTTTTTTAACACTAGGCTACGACATTTTGCAAAATTCAAAAACAAAACAACTACGTAAATAGTTATTGTTGGAAAAACAAGTTTGATTATTTACATTATTTTATTAAGATTGATTTTGAGTAATAGTATAAAGTCAAAAACATTATTTTTTTCATAATAAAAAGTAGAATAATTAATATACTTGATTTTATTTAAAAATTACTAAAAATCGATTCAAAAGACTCAGTGCAATGAATTCTCGATAGATGGTGCAGGTTTATTAATTTCTCAGCTGGCAGCACTGTAAGAAACTGGCGCATTTTACTGATGTAGCAATTATTTATATTCGATAATTCAAGTTTTAATATAACTATGCAAAATTAATTAATTAACCAAAGTAAATATTGTGATCTTACCTTAAAATATTCAAACATGTCGTATTGCGGCCAAAATCTGCGATCAAATTACGCACTAGCAGAACACTATTAGTCGCCATGTTGGCTGTGACGTAACGAAAGGCATTGTGGGATTGCTAATTAGAGTGCAGTAAATTTTTATCAAAATCGACCTTCATGGCTGTCAAGAAATCCCTTATTTTGAAGGAAATTTTAAGAGTCTCCCTATGCGGTTGACACATAATTTAGTGACGTGAGTGGGCTGCCGGTTCTGCTGAAGAGTTTTGTTTGAGTTGTGGGTCAGACGACGCCAATGTTCACTGGAACCGTAAGGGTGAAAATATGCGAGGCTTGCGGGTTGAGACCTACGGATTTTCAAAAGCGGCATAATATGGCGTTTGGGAAACCAGATGACCAGCCAATAGATCCTTATGTGTCGATAGACGTGGACGAGAATCATTTAGATCGGTCGTCTACCAAACCAAAGACTTTCGATCCGGTATGGAACGAATATTTCGTTCACGAAGTGCAAGGAGCGGTCAACCTATGGTTTACCGTCTTTCACGATGCCGCCATCCCTCCGGATGATTTTGTGGCAAATTGCAGTATTCCTTTCGAGGAATTAGTGCATAGGGACCGAGAAGCTACAGATTTCTGGGTATGAACATGTGTTCCTCCTTATCTTAGTCCATAGAATGCTTGCCCTATATGTTTAGTCAGCCTACCGCTGTTTGACCTAGAAAGCTCATCCTCTTTATATTTTCTTCATGTCACACAGCTCACCCACTTTAATTGTTGAGCAATGCATGAGATATATTATAAGTTTAGCTATCAAAACAGCCGGCAATCCTTAACTGTCATATGTGAGCACATGTGTTTGCTTATATTTCTTATCTGAGGCTATTTGTTATGGTTTAAAGTCCAGTCTAATCAACTCTAAACCAAGCATTTATCTAATGCTTGTATACAAGTTCAAAGCTTGCATGTTACGTACTGAAATGAATGTGCTAACCGGAACCCTAAAATATTCAGTCTAGTGAATGTTAATGGTTCCTTTTGAACTTTTTTTTTACAAAAATAATCTTACATGGCAGTGTTATTTATTCAATAGAGGAGGTAGGTGCCATCCATTAATATATTTTTATTGTTTAGTTAAACAATTAATTATAATATCTATCAGAATACACACATAGCTACTTGCATTAAAATAACTAATATCTAAATGTATTAATACATCCAAAACTGTATTTTAATTCAGTTTTAATAGACTGAAGGTTAGGTTAAACTAGGTTGATTAGCATTTTTTTGGAATGTTAGGTTAAGTTAATTTTTTTATTATAAACACTTATGCCCTAAAATATTAATTTTATCGTCAATCCCTTTATCAAACACACATTGTAAATCTTTTAGTGTCAATCAAACACTCTTGCATTTCTGTATCTAATCATCCTACAAAAACTCAATAAAGTAACTACCGGTACTAAAAAAAAATGATATAGCTACAGAATTGCCAACTTTAAAAAAACTATTTACTGAAACACATTTATCATAATAATTAGATAAAAATAATTTATGTGCTCGTGTTATGATTAAAAGAATCAAACAAGCTTGACCTAAACTTCCTAAAAAGTTTATCAGCCAAGCTTGGCATGACCTTCAAAGTCTCGATTAAAATACAATCTTGGATGCATTAAGTTAATACATTTATGTCAGGATCACAATCAACTTAACATTAACTTAAAGTTAACTCAACGTAAAGGACCTCCTCATGTGTTTAAATGGAAACAATCACGATGCAGTTAACTTAACCTAAGAGATGTCCTGGGAGGTCTTTTACTTTAAGTGAACGTTACTTCAAGGGTATCACGTGATCTAGCCAGCCAAACATTAAGCGAGTGACGTCAACAGGGCGGCTATTTAGTTATTCATTTGTTGGTTTTAAGTCCAAGGTCTACTTTTTAGTTTTAGGGATTGGACATTTAATTAAAATAAGCTCTAGTGTCATATCATTATAGAATAGACTTAATTCAAACTTAATCAACTTGATTCAAATATTGTAAAGAAGTGAAAACCACTAAGCTTTTATTATATAAAAGGTATTATGTTTAGCCATTTAGCCATGTATTAGTATAAAAAGTGTTAAAGAACTAGTGCCTACTGACAATGTTTGAATGATTTTTTTTTACTACAAAAATATATAATATAATTAATATATATTATACAATTAATTTCACAACTCGTGGTATTATTAGGCTAAAGTAGATTTAGGAATTAAACTAGAATAGGAAAGCTAGATTTAACCAAAAAGTTTAATGAAAAATATCTTATGATATTGATAGAAAACATTAAACATTCACAGATCATAAACTTTATTAATACAAATAGTACAAATCACAGATCACAACACTTACCTTAGAATGGAGATGTTTGGTTCGAGTAGTCACGTTAAGTTACGTGAATAGTGATCACACATACGTTAAGTTAACTTTAAGTGAATGTTGCGTTAAGTTAACATTAAGTTAATCGTGATCCTGGCACTTGAGAATAGTTATTTCCATGCAAAGTTGTTGTGTGTATTCTGATAGAGATTCTAACTAATCATTTATTTAACTATCAAAATATTTTAATGGGTGACTCTTTTTTGTGTCCTATGGAATAAATAGCACACCTTCTCTAACCAAAATTAAATATATATTTTTTACTTGGTTCTCTAGAAAGGCCTATATAAAAACTTAATGTAGACTAATTTTAAACTGAGAATGTTGTGTGATGCATTTTGTATCTATAGTCTATATGTAAACATGAGTGAAAGATTTTGTGTTAAATAAATTAACAGACATTTGTTTCTTTAGGCCAATCTTTAATATGTAACTTTAAATAATAATTATTTTAAAAATCAACTAGGCCTAGATTATATACTATAATAAATAAATAATACTATAATAAAATATCAAACTAAGCTTCAAGTGATATATATATGGTTTGAATTTATTTTTTGTTCTAACAGGGTGATGGAAATGCTTACTTTGCTTTCTATTGTTTTGTCTGTACAGCATTTTGACATGCATGTGTGTAAATAAAGTTATTTGTTTTTGACAAAATACTTGTGTTTCTTTCTTTTTTTATTTTACCGCTAGGTCTGGTTTAAGAGACATTCAACCATTTAGGCCTAGGCCAAACTTTATAATACTTTTCCTTATTGTTTTATTTTACTTTGCAAAGTTACCTATTTAACACATCACCAGCTAAACTATGGTGGTATTTTGAGGAATGGATTATGACCCACTTCATTGGTCACATGGTTTAAGGCATTTCTATTTCAATAGACTAGATTGCCAGTGATAATAATGCCAGGGTTCGAATCTCAGGCAGGTATAATATTAGTGAGAGAGGTTTTTTCCTTTTGTTTAGATTGTGGCCTGCTATGTTTGTGATAGCAGTTGGCTTGCTCGTCATTAAAGGTTCGACCACACTGATATAAAACATAGTGAGATTTTAAATAACTTAGGCAGGCTTAAGCTGAAACAACATTTTTTCACTGCTTTTGCTTATTGAATCAAAATATTTCTGCATGCAGCTCAACTCGTGTAAACAATGACCAAACTTTAAACCTAATCAAAATTAAGACCCACATTTATCTGGTTATTTAAACATAGAAAAATCACCTTCCTTCTGTTTGTAGCTAATAAAAGAACACAGTTTGTAATGATACTGTTTTGGACTCCTCTCATATATTCAAAAAGTCATGGATGAAGTGTATTTTTAAGAACTGTATGTAAAATTTCCTTTTAATACTTCATCTATGGAAAATCACACGTTTTCAGAAGTAATTTCAATGTATTGTGCTTTAAAACTTTCTTTCTTTAGAAGACCAACTATGTTGTATTTGAAAAATCATGTGACATGCTGGCTCCCTTTACCCAATAGGAAGCTAGCCTTTACAACAACAGGTTGCCAGGAGTTCTCCTATTAGTTAGTTTTAACACTGTCGACCAGGGGTCCAAGAAGCAAGGGGTAGGTCATATATAAGCAGGTTGTGTGTATGAATTTGACAAAACATTTTAATATTACAGTAAAGACAGTACACACGGAAACCTATTAATATCACAGAAAAACATAATTTTGAACTGCATAGATCTGGCTCTCCGATTCAGTCCATAAATTAACAAAAACTGTATCACTTAATATCAAATCTTAACCACCAAAAGTGTAATTATCTAAATAAATCATGTGCAACATTAAAAGTTTTACTCGTTTCATAAGAATAAGATTTGCATATAATCAGATCACATCGCTGTGTAATAAGTGCACAACAAGGCATGTGCATGTCGTCATCGTCATAAAACCTGGTAGAGTTATACTTACTGCTCATCGTAAGGCATACACGGATACACATCATCAATAGTATAAAATCAAATATTGCAATAATTGGTTCCCAAGCGCGGAGCAAATACAAATATCATAAGTTCATCCCAATTCAAATTAATTTCAAATACTTATCTCCTACTTTTATTTAAGTACATAGGAAAAAAGTGGATCCTTTAATTAAGCTAAAGGCTGACTGAGATTTTCCTACATTGACTATTGTATTCATGGACAGAATTAGCAAATTTTGTGGCAATTTTGTAAAATATTGTAGTTTTACATATTTCTACTAAATTGTTAATAGGCCTATAATTAGGCCTACAGTAGCCCCATGGCTTCTTTGGTGCTGACTGACAGCTCACAGCTGACTTCTGACAGTCAACATTTAGGTATAATACCTAAATGTTGACCGTCAGAAGTGACAACTGCTAAACACATGTTTTTGTAGATCATATGGTTAAGCGTAGGGATACATAATTTGGTTTGGTAACTTTTCAAAGCTTTTAGCTGTCAGCTGTGAGCTGTCAGTCAGCACCAAAGAAGCCATGGGGCTACTGTACTAATTTTTTTATTAATCTGATGCAAATAAAACAAAAGGAAAATTATGTTTGTGTGTGGTTGTTGGGGGGGGGGGGACAAAGCTCCATGAGATTCTAAAAAAAATGTCCAATTTTTAAAATGCTGAGACCTGGATAAAACCTGTTAGGCCTACAGTTTTAAAAAATAGGATGTTTCAAATAATTTTCTAAGTTTTCCCCTTAGTTAAAAAAATGCAAGCTCATTTCTAAAACATTTCATTTTTGCAAACAAAAACTTTTATATTTCTTTAGTAAACATTTATTGCATTATTTAAATTCGGCCTGAGTTTTTGCTCTTTTAAATAAAGTGAAAATTTTTGCTCAGCATTTTATATAGCCTACCAAAAACAGGCCTATTAGTTTTTGTGTTCTTATTGTGGTATATCAGTAAATAGAAATTGAGTTTAAAAGGCACTGAGTGAGAACTAGTTATAAAACTTTAAACTAAAATATCGAAGATTTTGTTGTTTTATCAACTTTTTCTTGTATTAAAAATTGTTTAGGCCCTATATAGATAAATATTTAATTTCTTAAATATTTGCTCTGATGTTATTTTAATTCCCCACCTTAGTTAGTATTAATATACAGATAGTATTAAGAATTACTCGTATCAGTGCTTAAATGGTATGAGATGTCACACTTGCAATAGGCTGGATTATTAAGGACAAGAAGATCTGGCTTTGAATACCAATTCGGTGAACTGAGAATGCTTTTACCTAAATGATACCTATTTCACTCTCCCTCCACACAAATGTGGTTAAGGATGAGAACTGTTGAGTTTAGAGGACGTGAACCTGCATTTCTGTGGGGAGAGAATGTGGAAAACCATTTTGGAACAAAAACGCCTCAGTACACCTGACCAAGATTTGAACCATGATCCCCCTGTCATCGACGGTCTAGTCTATTGTGAGAGTGATCTCTTAGACCATGAACCCACCGAAGCAGGTCTGATTTATTAAGTAGCGCCAATAAACCAAACCTGCTTTGGTGGCCGCATGATCTAAGGTGCTGCTCGAAATAGATTAGACTGGCGATGAGAGGGAGCTTAGGGTTAAAATCCTTGTCAGGTGTAATGAGAGTGGTTTTTCCTATCTTCACTCATATGCCAAACACTTCCTTTAAATTCAACTTTCCTCATCCCTAACTCTTTAGAATAGTTGGTACATGGGTGTATAACCTAGGAGCAGATAGATATGGTGCTAAAAAAAAATACCAAATTCATTAGGTAGGCTTATTTAATTTCTACACCACTGGCTAAGTCTGTATAAATATGAGATGGTGTTTACTTTGGTTGATTGTTGTTAGAAGTAAACTGCAAGGTCAAAAAGAACACCTAATAATACCTAAAATTGGCCTTGTGTAGTCTTTAAGACGGTGATGGGCAAACTTTTCGGAGAGTGAGCCAAAAGAAAACATTATTTCTTACTCTAATACAATGGGAGTTATCTAAATTATTTAACAAATACTTAAATAAAACATATCTACATTACTTGAATGAAGGAGTGTGTGGTGAGTGGAACTGTTCTTCTAAAAGTTTTTCAGTCAGTTTCCAACTGGAACAAGGGGACTCTCAGAAGTGAAGCTAATGCTTAGAGGTAAAGTGTCAGGAAATGTTTTAAATTTCTTTGTAAACTGACAATGACTGGTCACTAAGATCTAAAATAGAAAGAAAAACAAACGAGTATGAAATGGACTATTTTCCTGTTTTTAACACATTTTTATTGAAATTTGGAATCCTTTCACAGGCCGTGTCTGGCCCATGGGCAGTATTTTGCCCATCACTGCTCTAAGAGGTTCTTAGAAATGACTATATTTACATTATGACTTATGGCATGTCAACAGTTTTTCAAAAGTGTCCCAAAATTACCTTGATTTAATCTGTAATACCTAAGCTGTTCACTGGCCTGTTTTATATTCGTTTAGATAGATTTTTTATTTTATTTTATTGAGCATCTTACTACCTGTTCAGACTATCTGCAATTTAATGTGATTAAAAGTGTTCCATAATCCAGATGGATTATTTTTAGATTATTAATCTATGACTAGATTTTAGATTTGATTAGTCATTGATTTTATTTTGTATATAATAAATATCATTGGACTCTCAAATAAAAATATCTAATACAAATTAATCAACTAAGGAATTTGTTAAGTCATAAGTGATCAAGTCGTTATTTTAGTTATCTTTTATCATTTATTTATTTTTGCATTGCTTTTTATTATTCATTGGAAATATGTGCATTAAATCCCAATGAAAAAGTTATCTAGGAGAAATGTACCTGCATTTGAGTGGAGGGAGAGTGTGAAACTATTTAGGGAAAAAATAGTATGGCCTACACCAGGCCAAGATTCAAACCTCGACCTTTCACTCACTGACTATCATGTCAGACAAAATTTGACATTTTGTCTACATTCCCACAATGCCTTTTTATTCGTTAGTTAATTTATTATTGCCAGAATAATATTGGCTTATCGTGTTGAAAACTAAAAATCATAACCCGCATTGATAGGCATGCAGTTTAAATGTCACACTCATTTTGTTTGATTTGTCGGTGACGAAGAGGCAAGGACTAAAATCCCGGTTGTGTGTAGGTTAGTCACTGAAGGTATTATTTGCTAAATGGATTCCCACGCTCCCTTCACACAAAATGGTGGTATATTCCTACTAAATTCTACCTTTATCATCCCTAAATCATTAGTGTGATAAATATATGTGTTATAACCTCGGGCTTTATTTATCTATTGCATAATAAGATTCTCTTAAAATAAAGTTTTTGACATTGCTAAATACACACATTATATACACTTTTCAACTACAATAGGTAACACTGAATCGAGATACACAAAACAGTCTTTGTTAGATTCATTTTGGTTTTATGGCTTACTTACATGAGATGACTAACAATAACAGACCTCTTAAAGGCCTTTGCCATAATGTGTTTTTGATTGTATAAGTGGAAAATTAAATTGGTTACACTCTAACCAAATAAAATGTGCATTAGAGTGAATGAGTTAGAGCTAGGTTCCAGACTGTCTTTCATCTAACTTAATTTAGAAAACAATAGCGCTTCTACTTTCTTTACACCAGTATCAGCTGTTGTTTTTTATCCAAAGAATCATGTAATCATGAAAATCTTTGACCTCAAGATTATAATGAATATCTGTGTTTCATGCCCTGCTGAACCCAAAAAAGTTGATTTTACATTTCTTTCTATCTCTACCTGACCACATATTTGAAACTGTTTGATGGATATTGTCCAAACTTTATATTTAGATATTAGGATATACCTCAGGGCTTTCTTTGATTCTGACCTTACCCCTTAGATTATTTTGATTTCAACATTATTATTTTTTAAATGGCTATAATGATTTTGTTTAAAGTGGATATATATATATATGGAGTGTTTTACTTCCCAAATAACACTTATAGCAATGGTTCTCAAACTGGGGTACACAAGTGACTTTCAGGGGGTACATAAGCAGCTCTCAAGAGAATCAAACTTGGCGGGAAATTTTCGAGGCGACTGGGGAAAATGTTATTTGAGATTTCATTTTATATTAGTCATTTGAGGAAAAGTTATCGAAATTTTGTTACAACCAAGGGGTACCATCTAAAAAATGTTTGAGAACCACTTCTTTATAGCCTAGGCCTACTTGGTTTTTAGGTAAAAATTAGTTTAAAGGTACAATAGTTTACAAATGAATAATTTTTGAAAATTTGTAGTATTTATAAGATGGCTCTGGTGATTTTGTTTAAAATGTATATCTGGGGAGCATTTACATGACAAATAAAACTGTATACCTAACTTACTTGTTTTCAGGGAGGTTGGGGGAGGGGGGGTCATTTAAGTTGGGGCTGACAGATATTTTAAAATTGGCTATAGGGAATTGGTTAGAAATTGGTCTCTTAAATCTATTTTACATGATATAAAAATATATATATTTTTTTTAAATTAAAGTATTTAACAGATTTTATACAATGTTAAAATTTTCAAAAATGGTCTTGAAGATCTAGCTTTGTTCGAAACGGATGTCTGGGAATCTTTTTTCATGATAAATAAGAATAACCCATATATTTATTTTTAAAAACTAAAAATAATTTTAGGCTAGTTTACAAATAGGCTCTAACTAATTTTTGAAACGTTCAAATTAACCCACGATAGGACCTATTTAAAATTATTTTACCGATTATGTTTAAAATGTATATATATGAAGAGTTTTCATTGTGTGTTTATTTTTCAGAGCAAAACTTACCCAAGGCTAGTTTACTGAAATCCTATTATTGAAAATTTTATTTACAAGTTATTACTCAAATTGTCCACGTTTTTTCCTCATTTATTATTTTATTCCCATTATTGTTAAGTTGCTAGGGGGGTACCGGTACACCTTTGGCAATTGCATATTTATGGTACAAGGGGAAAATGCACAGACGTGTTAGAACTCATGAACATTGGTTGACCCTAGTAACCATTTAGAAGAAGTGTTCATGGCAATGAGGAATGTGAGTGTGTTAATATTTAGCACCGCGTCTTACTACCCGTTCGGGTTATACGCTTTAAGTACTAATAACACTAATGGAATGGGAATTGGTAAGGTTTAATCAGAGGAAGTGAGCCCGCATTTGCGTGGAAGGAGAGTGGAAAACCATTTAGGAAAAACCACCCCCAGTTCACTCGACCGAGATTTGAACCTCGATCTCCCCGTCTTAGCAGTAGAGCTCAACACAACAAATTGTGAATGTAAATGTGTTATAAAATTGTTAATAATTTTTTACCATAACTAACAATATTGTGCACCCACTTCAGTGGCTGGATTGTCTGGACTCTAAAGAGTCAATCTCGTATTAGGCTTGCCTGCTGATGAAAGGGAGCTGAGAGTTCAAATCGCAGTCGGGTCTACTTAGAGTGGGTTTCCCTAAAAGGTCTTTCACTGGCCTTTCATGCAAATGCGGTAGATTACCTATAAATACTTCCTTCCTCAGCCCCACCCCATTAGAGTAATTATCATATACACGTATAACCTGAACAGGTAGTAAAACGCAGTAATAAAAACACAAATTGCAAGATTATACAAATTGAATAGTAATAATTTATATTTGGTGTGCTTAGTAATGTACAAAAGTTTGAGAGCCCACCATACCCTCCCTCCACCTTCCAGTATTTCACTTTTTTTTCTGTTTAAAAAAATAAAACTAGAAACTAAACAGTACTGTAAAGCATTTATTAGTATGACTACACTGAAAGATAGAGCAAAGCACAGTTGCATTTTCCAACTGCCATTAAATCACTACTATCGTGTTATAGTTAGTTACCTAATACAAAATTACTGGCAAAAAATTGTTGTGTTCACTTTCACATTGCAAAAAAAAAAATATCTATCGGCGATGAGGGAAATAATATTCTTTCCCTTCCCCCTTTCCCCTCTTCATATGATGGATACATGCAGGACTCTGCATGTGTGTGAGCTTGGACAAGAAAATTTGTGCCCGAGACTTCTTAACCGATACTTACATACCCCACACCCCTCCCCATAACACTGCCCGCCCCGCTCTCAAATTCTGATGCCAAGCTGAGGCATAATTGATCTGTGATCATGTGCAAAAACAAACTGCAACAGAGAAGAAAGTCAGTGCTGCACTTATCATCACAATAACTGAAGTTCTACCATCTATATTTGGGAAATAAGGTTTTAATTTATTTTATTTTTTTCTAAGACTAAAAGGTTCAAGTGCCCTTGTGCCTATATACATGAGTTCCTTATGGCTACTATAAAAAATAGAAAATAGTTCCTTTAGAAATGGTAACAATTTTTGGTATTATGTGTAGAATTTACATTCATTTGGAGTATTAAGTCTTCTTGTCATCCAGATTCACTTTAGTGATAAATTAATGGTTTGAGATATAGGGGTTAGTTAAGTTTGGTCTAAAATTATATTGAATTAAGACACCAATAAACAGCATATTAAGTTTAAAAAATTTAATACAAAGATTTTAAAATAAAATCTTTAAATCGTGAACATATTTTAAAGTAAACACCCTAACAAAGTGATAGTACTATGCTGCCATGCGCTTTGAGAACTGGAGAAACAAAGGGATCTTCTCTCTCAGGAGAAAACAGGGGATTTTGCACAAAGAAAATATAAATAAAATTACTAGGATATTTCTGGGATTTTACTTGCACGTTGTGATAATTTTGTATAGGATGGAAAATGAACCGAGCACAAACACATTTCCTATCTTCCCCTCAATTCCTTCTAATTCCTTTCTCTCCTGAAACATTAGTTCGTGTATAAAAACACCATTGAAAAGACTTCACACTGGTAATTTTGATGAAAAATTAAATTACATTCCTCTTTAAGTTATCTCAACAAATGAAATTTCTTCTAGATAACACCAACTTTTTTGTTAGGAAATAGTGACACCCCTGTAGTATCACTTCTCTCTTAAAATTGCATTAAATAACATGGTATTAATTATGATAATAACAAAGTTAAACATGAATATCTACCTAATTAGTTATTGGCATTCTGATGTAAAATGTAAATACCAAAGCTGAAATATACTTAGTTGTTATAGTTTAACCCAAGGGACGGATTCTTTAAATTTTTCTCTTGTCAAATTATGAGAAATGTAATGTTTTCTAGCACCTTTACACACAACCAGATTCTAAAGTTTCCGATCATAACAAAATAAACGTGATAAAAAAAAATCTTAGAAAACTCACCTAATTGGTATTTTTAAGCACGGGTCCTATGGATAATTAATGGGTTCTCTGGTTAGTTAATCGAAATTTTAATTTATTCTCACATGAAAGATTAGGCTAGCTCAGTTTGGTTTCTAGTGACATTTATAAATATTTTGCATCAAAAAATGTCCTACGCAGTTGAGATATTTAGAGATCTATCTGCTCATGTGCAGCATAGTTAAGCTGTGTAACGATATGTTTTAGGTGGTTTTGTTGGAGGACGTTGATTTTTTTTTTAAGATAATAAAACAATAGTTAATCATTACAAAATGTAGGTCTATTACTTTGAAAAAGAAAACTGTAGTGCTTGTAGATGCATCATGTGTATTAAAAATACATAAAAATCACCACTCGGCTATATTCGAAGGTGTCTTGACAGTTCTAAGAAAGTTTTGTTAACGCAAGGAATGTTTTGATCCGCGCAATGCTACAACATAATATGGCGTAACATTATCCATTCAATTAGGTGAGTTTTAGATTTTAAAAAAATTATGGTTTGGAATGTTTTTACGTGGTTTGTTTTGCTATAATCAGAAACTTCAGAATTGTGTTGTGTGTAGTCTCTAGAAAACATATTTCTAATTATTTGGCACTGAAAAAACCCTTGCCTTTGCTTCATATTATCCCTACTTAACAATAAGGAAAACACACCATAAGTAAATAGATTAATAAATAATCTATCCACACCAGTGGTCACATGGTCTAAGGTGTCAAGATCAAAATAGATTGGATTGCCAGTGGCTTCAAGATCGAGTTTTGATTCTTAGCCCACTGCTTTGAGGTTTTGTCTACATGTGGTTTATCATTGTTGTTTTTTACATCCCCTCTCCACATCATTGGAGGTATATTTCCTTTTTTAAAACACCCTTGCTCATCCTTATCCCTTATATTAAGCTGTTAATAACCAAAGTGTTAACTGTAAAGGCTATATTAAACAAATTTAAGAAATTAATACTACCTATCTTCAACAAAATGGATACAAGGGTGAAGGTAACAGGTGCTGCCCCTAGAGTCCTCAGAAACACTCAAGGATGATAAAGAAACTGGTCGACATTGAAAATAGTTGCGCATATTTGGTCACAAAGCTAATGACAAACGTTTGGTTATTAAAAGTTGATATTTTAATTTACTTACATTGGTGAATTTGAACCAACACGGGTCTCTTAAATGAAAACCCAGCCAAATGATTTTGGATATACAGCCGTAGTGTAATCAGTCAAGTTAAGACTGCTACATATCAAAATAAATAAAGTTTATATACATACATTTGCCGGGATTAAACAAAACTTCCTTAAATTGTCACTATCTTTAGAACTAGGAATAGCAAATCTCTAGTAATTAAATGCTGAAGACATTTATTGCCATGTTTGCACTCTTTTGTGCTAATAAACCTAGTAAAATTCTACAGCAAATAAGTATAATGTTAATAAAACTGTATCAATCACCTTACATTGAATGTTAACATTAAGCGGGTGTTTACCACATTTTAACTCTCTTGAACTTTTGTAAGACTACTGTAGGTACACACTTTAGAAAGAAAGTTCATGGTTTTAAACAAACATTGTCTGGTACTGGTCACAAAGTTTTCATCGCTATGTGCAATAAGCCTAGATTATTTTAGTTAAAAGTTTTAAGATTGTTAATAAAACTTAACGTGTTATTATTTATGTATGGTTGTGTTTATATTAATGCATAACACATTACTAATTGTCATGGGTGTAGAGAGAATTAATTAACTTTATGGAAAAGGAAGGGGGGGGGNGAAAAGGAAGGGGGGGGGGGGGCGATAAAAATTGTAAGTTTATGACAGGATGTTAAGACTAAGCAAGTGTATCAATCCTTATACAATCATATTCCTAGGCAATAACTAACTTAAATGTAAACAAGTTAAATAATATATTATGATTTTAGTCAAACTAGAAATATATATCAGGCTATACAACTTTTGTTTGGAAAAGCTAATAAATAATTCCATGTTAATTATAGCTACAAATTGAAGAAAGATTTGATTAATCTGGACTAAACTTAAAGCTCATTAAGGGCATCATGATTAATATTTAAATAACTGGAACTGCTTACAAACTGGAAGAAAAAAAGCATTATTTGCATACACAAATCTAGACACTTGTTTTAAATAACCCAGAATTTTAAAAAATAAGAAAGTTTGCCTATATGTGTTCCAAGTTTGGGGCTTAGTTCATTAGCTCAAAATGTATAACACATAAAGAAGTTTGTTCCATTCTTTCTGTTTTTCCTTAAGTATTTTATAGGAAAAAATATGTATATATTCTTTCCTAATGTTATATGTCGGGTTATATCTACCTCTCATAAGTACACTGTTTCCTTGAAAAGTAACAAGCTGACCACTCTTGGTGTCACCATGGTGTGTTTTTTAAGATGTACATAGTGGAATCAGTCAAGGTAAAAGCCTGATGTATTTCAGGGTATACATATTTTATTCCATGTCTACTGTAAAATAAACCAAATCTTATAAACTTTAGAAAAAATTATGTATCCAATTTTGTTTTAACCTTGTGGCTCAGCTATATATTTTCATTTAGGACTATAAGATTATGTTCAAACACAATAGTTTTCCATTAAAAATACAATTAACATGCCAAAGATAGATTTTAATCAAAGTAATTACAATTAACAGTTCATTTTTGAACAGAAGAGCTTAATAATTATAAGTAACATTAAATTTGGTTAACAATGTGAGATAGATTTTTTTATAAATGTTAAGCACTTTAGAACCTATAATTAATACTGGTTATTAATTTCCTCTTTCAACATGTCTCGCTACACTTTTGGGTTACACCTTTACATATATTAGTTTTGCTAATAGGGTGAAATGATGAAAGTAGAATTTAGAGAAGATATGCCAGCATTTGTGTGGAGATAAAATGGAAAATTATTTAAGAAACACCATCCTCAATTCACCCTTGCAGAATTTGAATGTTGACCACTCCATCGGCAGACTAGTCTAAATTAGTTAGACCAGTGGGGGCTGCTTATTAAATAATGTTAAAATATATCATTGGGCATAATATGAAACATCATTGTGTAAATAAAATCTGATCTAGAACTGCCCTCCATGTATTGATTGCACAAATACACATCAAAACATGAATTAAGAATGAACATGGTCTACTCTAAAGCTGCGTCCAGACTAGAACAGAGCTACGGACACGAACATTTCCACAAACCAGTTTGTTCAGTTCACTGTGGCCGAGTGTCCGGACTTGAACAGAACATGTTCACGACGTATTCCCATAGTTGATTGGTTTTTTAATTATTTCTACTGGCGAATAAAACATTAAATTAAACAACTGGCGAACAAAATCGCTCGTGTTTGTGTGTGTTTATTGTGATATATTAAACCATAAAAAATTGAATTATTGTACTTAAGTAGAGATTGCTACAAATAAATTTAACAAATTACTTTGAGTATTAACTTTATTTATCTTAATTTCACAAACAAAGGCTCCTATTTGATTAAAAAACATTAAATTAAAATTGGGAAACAATTTATTAAGTCATATTAGTAAAATAAGTTATGCCAACTGGGAAATTAGCAACAGGTAAAAAAAAGGAGCAGCATCATTTACAGAAAATCAGGTAAAAAAGGATGCCTTTAACCCTCCCTCTATCTGTCTCGTTGGCCACAAGATCCAAGGCGTCACTCTAGTGTTAAACTAGACTGAAGAGTTCGATCCTAGTCGGGTGCAATGCAGATATTTTTCCTAAATGATTTCCTTATGCTCCCCCACACAAATGTGAGTGAACTTACTCTAAATTACTCCTATCTCATCCTTAGCTCACTAGTGTGATTAGTACATAGGCATACAACCTGAACAGGTAGTAAGATGCGGCGCTAAAAAAAAGATCCTCCCTTAGTTGTCTCTAAGTACCCTACCTAGGGTGTATTTTGCTCATCGAGGTCAAGCAAATATTTAACCACAAAAATTGTTTTATACATATATTTATATATAAATAATAGTTTGTAACTTATATAATTTCTTAACTCTTCCTCTACCGATGATATATTTTCTTTTTTACTTCCTATGGGTAGCTAACATACTTTCCATTTTTTTACTGCACTTGTTCCCCACCCTGTCCATCACGACACCCATTCTCCTTCACGCATATTGTTTTTTATTTTGTTATAGTGATCTAAATCTTTAGGATTCCAGAGTACCTGGTGGGGCTTAGAGAGCTCTATGAGCTTAATTTGCTCTTCTTTTTTTGACACTACATTTTTCTACACTATGCTAAAATAATGAGATCATAATAATAATAATTATTAATTTAACACATACACTAAGAAACATACGCGCCAAAAGATATATTTAGGCTTACTTACAACATTAAAAGACACTTGTGAGTCTGCAGCTGTCTGGCCATGTATGTTCGGGTAAATGTTCGCGGAGGTGTCCAGACTAGAACAAGACCGAACACCAACATCCTTTGATGCGGCGGGCAAAAACCGACAACTGGTGGATCGGTGCCGAACATAACAACGAACACGTGGTGTTACAATGTTCTGTTCGGAACACCATCCACACTTGTCGCGAACATGTTCATGTTCGTTGTTCTTTTCAAGTTTAGACGTGGATTAAAGACCTCACTCTCGTGTTAGACTGGCTTGCTGATGAGAGGGAGTTCGAGGTTCTAATCCCGATCGGGTTTACTGGGTATGGTTTTTATTAAATGGGTTATCAATCTCGTCCCACGCAAATACTGTTAGATTATTTCTAAAATACTTCCTTCGTCATCCCTACTCCATTAGAGTAATAACTATTATATATGCGTATAACCTGAATAGGTAGTAAGATAAAAATATATATAAATATAGAACAGCGTGGCTAATATGATACACAACCATAACCCCCAGATATTTTCAAATTAGATGGAAGCATCTAAATCAGTGGGCACACAGACTGAGTCGTCAGTTCCGTCTGGTGTCGGTAATGCGGGGATTGGGTTTTGCATCTCAGTTGGATCTACTGGTTTTTGCTTACAAATATAGTTTTCCACTCTATCCACACAAATGTGGGTACATTTAATCAATTTTACCTTCATTACTCTAGCCCATAAGTGCTTATATGCGGATAACCAGGACGGGTAGTAAGCCTTGGAGCGCAAACAAAAAGGTATGACAAGCTATTAGTTGGCCTTTGTATGTTAATTGCTCACCACACCACGTGTGTGTAACATGGCACTGTCATTTCCTCTGCTTAATTAACAATAATTAATTGTTTGCTTATAATACAAGGATGGTCATAAAGAAACATTATTTATTATATTAAATATTCGGCATAGTATCATTTATCTAATCTCATTTATAATTGAGCTTAAAAGACTAAATTGTTTATTTAATTTTTAAAAAATTTTACATCCATTTAATGAACTGATCTGTAATCACTCAACTCTATCGGAAATAGTAATATCTGGGTAACAGGACGAACACGTATAGGGGCATGGCGCGGCCCGAGACGAATTTTGCGCCCGGGCGGGATACATTTTTGGCCTATATAATCTGTAGGTAATAAAGTCCATTCACCATAGGAGTGTTGGTAACTGAAAGCTAGCAAAAGCTACCAGATATACTCTCATGTAGCCATTCGCCAAACCAAATAATCTGCAAAACCATGTCATTATTTATTTGGTGTCACTTTTGGCTGTCAAAACTTCCACAAAAAAAAAAGTTTTTCTTTTAACCGCTTTTACATCTTCTGCTAGCTGTCAGCTACCACATTTTCCATGGCAAATAGACTCTAGGAAAATATGAAAATAATCCCCAAATCTAAAGTAACCTGAGCATACGTAATAGGAAAATAATCTGAAGGGAAACTACACATATGGTAACTATACTCCAAACGTTTAACTGAGAGATTGTGTACAAAAACTGTTATGATTACAAAAAAAAAAAACATATTTTATAGACAATGTTCTCCTCTATTTTTGTACTATTTTACAAACACTTTTATATAATGAACGTTTTACGTTATCGTTGCAAAAAGCCGTTTTAGGGCGCTCTTTTTCAAGATGGCAAATGTAAAATAACTTTTTAAGAGTGGCACTATATTCGGTTTTACTCACCACAAAAAAATATATATACTAGTTTGAAAAATTTAATGCAAGTATCAAAACTGAACGATTGCTATGATTAGCAACTTCACTATTACGCCCAGGCTACGTTAAGTTGGTTTGGGTTGGTGCTACGTCTGGCGCCCACCTCAAACTGGCGCTGCGGGTAGCCTCCCGGTTCAACCGGCCCTTAAGCCGCCCCTATATAGGGATGTAGACAAATATGCCAACCTAACCAATAACAGCAACACTTAACATTAAACACCCAACCCTAAAGCCGGCAATCAAAGTTTCTGGGTATAAGAAAGAACCCTAAAGCCCAAAATGGTGTTCAAGTTAATATAAGGTGTCAGTCTCGCAATAAACTGGATTTATGGTGACGAAGAAGGTTGTTGGAATTGCGTCCGAATATACTGGTGTAGTTTTTCCACACTGATGCGGGTGCATTCTCTTTAATTCGCCCCTTAGTCCCCACTCCACAGAATAGTGCATCAAGATTCCATATCACGGCCAATTAACCGGGACGTTAGATATAAGACTGAGCTCGAACCAGAAATCACCTAAAAGAACACTTGCCTGCATTTTTCACTTGGCAACATCGAAATTGGGATAATTTTAGTAGGGAGTTTTTTATTTTAAAATATTTTTAAATTTGTTTGAATTTTTCTAAATGGGTAAAATTGTTTCATTGCTCTCAATCCCACAGTTATTATTATTATTATTATTATTATTATTAGCACCGTGTCTTACTACCCGTTCGGGTTGTACGCACCTACGCTAATGATTAATGGTAGGGTGATTGTGAGATGAAATGGAGGACCTACAGTTTAACGTGGGATCAGAACCACGGTGGAGGCCTGGCATTCCTAGGGTTTGGTAATCAGATAAATCTTTGCCGGGACCTAGGATTGAACCCCGGACCCCCAGCACAGAAGTCTGACACCTTACCCTTATACCACCAGGTCACCTTCCCACAGTTTTTTTAACGTGTGTAAACTATAGAAACTCCACCATGATGCGACGCCTGAAGCGTTACTAAAAGAAAGTATCCAAAATAATGTACACTATTGCCTTAACTTCCAAGTGGACCCCCTGTAAAAACTTCCTTTCCACGCCCTTTTGTGCAAGAAAGAATACATACATTTTCAATGGCAACAGAACACAAATACCAACAATAAAGTTATCAACTTTAGAATTTGAACTAATAAAACTGAGAAAATTAATGACTGAAACATACAAGGTAAAATTTGCACCAAAAAAAATCACTTGGGAAGTTACAATTACGCTTTTAATAACAATGTTACAATTTGAAGAGTCAAATTTATTACAGGATTGGCATCCATCACTTGGGCCCAGAGAAGTTTCACGACGACCGGTGGGAGCTGTTGAAGGAGGTGGTTAATCCGACGGTGAAGGTGAGCAGGGCCCCCACAATCAGCCCCAATTGACCTGAATGAGGGATTAACGAAGTGGCGGAGCTTACGGAAAAATGTATTTGTCCTCTGGTATAGGATAAATTTGGCAGGTGGCAATCCTGATCTAGCATAAATATGAGTTTCGGGGTCGGGGGTGGGGCAAGCCTAAGAAGGAGACAAAGACCCTGGTGGAAGAAAGAGATGACGGAGAGGGAAGTAACTCTAGACGAGCGGCGTAAAGCATACCCGAGAGAATATAAGATAAGGTTATGTGTAGGGGAAACAGGAAAATGTGGTATGAGAACTGGGGCAAAGTCATACATAACCCTCACGCCTTTGTATGGATATTAGTAATGTAATTGGAAAAGTGAAGTTATCGGTTCAACGTAAGCCCAGGAATAGGATGGAATCCTGCCAGGAAAGGATGACTCCCTAAAATAATAAAGAAGGGGAATTCCTGGGATGGTGTCGAGTGAAGACGATGGTTTGGGTATTGGCCGGATTGATTTGAAGCTCTCGAGAAACGAAATAAAGTGCAAGGGAAGAACATGCACAGAATAACTTACTCTAAAGAACGCGGACATCATTGTACTGAGCTATGATCACTGTGTAGTCCGCGTAAAGGGACAAGATGCAACCTGTAGCGGAGGAATAAGGATATCATGGACGAACCACGAACAGATAGGAGGAAGGAGAGAACCCTGAGGGACACCAGCAAGGATAGGACCGTAGGAAGACAACACAGCGTTCAGGGGAACCTGACACTTAAGGTTTTGCCGAATGAATGGGAGGTGTATATGGTAAGAAGGAAGTTGGACGGCAATTAATATGAGTAGCAGACCAAAGTGAGACACGGAATCAAATGCCCCTGGACATCAAGCACAACGAACCCAGTATGAACACGCTTGGAAAATCCATCGGCTACATGGTCTTTGACTCGAGCTAACGAATGGGTGGACGAGTGGTCAGCCTGAAACGCGAACTGGTAATTTTGGAGAAAACAGCTTTCCTCCATCCAGCAGAGATCAGCTTCAATATTATCTGTTCCGCTGGAGCGCTGGCTAATAGGGCGGTAAGATGAAGGAAGGTGAGGATGCCTGCCTGGCTTGAAAATGGGGAGCACCAATGTTAATTCCCAGGAGGAAGGCTAGGCAGACAGAAGTATAGCATTTAGAATTTGGAAGAGAAAAAATATTGCTTTCTTGAGCAGTTGGACAAGAAGAGGGTTAAGCACTCGGTCAAGAACAAGTTTTGAGGAAAGGCAAAGATGGGTAAGGACCTCACCGAGTTCAGCTGAGGTAACTAGGTAGACATAATTTTGAGGCTCGGTAGGGAGAGGGGGAAGGGATGGTGAACTCAGAAAACCGTAGCTGTCACCAGAATCCGGCACATTTGAACGAAAGTGGGCCTCAAAGCAACCATATAATTCCTCCGCTCTCCCAACTTCAGACTCAAGTGGCACCCCTCCATCCCGAAACACCTGAACCGGGATTCTACACGGCTTAAGGCCACGTGCTTTTTGCCAGACATGATTGTCCCATGAGGATAGAGCTTCCAGGCGCCTAAGTTGAACCTCCGCCCTTCGTTTCGCAATATCCCGGCGACACCTACTCCTGAAAATTAGGAAGTCTGCACGACAAGCATGGAGATAGGATATCTGCCACTGGCATAAGATCGATCACGCTGCACCAGAAAATTTAAGATTGGGCCCGGAAGACGTGAACGTATTGAGGGTGGCCTCCGGGCGGGAATTGATTAAGATGCCACTGAAAGGACAGCAAAAGTGAAAAGTTTCAAAGCAGTGAAGAAGAGAGAAGAGATTAATAATGAGTCCAATTAGCTCAATAGACATTGAATCAGAGAAAAGAGGAGATAAACATATAAAAGTAAACACAAGGTTATGGCCGAAATATAAGCACAGGACAGTTTCAGGTGGGGAAATAAAAGGACGGACATTGGTAATAAATATGTACCACTCGCTCGGATGGCGCCGGACGTGAGTGGGAGTATAAGTAGGAAGTTTAGGGTGGAGAATAAAGGGTTCACCGTTGTCCTAGAACCGACGCAATAGGGTCCCTCTCAAGTCAGATGACCGGCAAGCACTCGCCACGTGGTAACCGGGTACGCCCACCAACTGGCAAGAGGTGCACGGCCACTGCCTCAAGGTTTGTAGGTCGGTGATGACACATGCCATCCTAAGCAAAGAGAACCACTCCTCCCCTCTTACGACCAACCTTATCCATCCTGTGTACGTAGAATCAGGGGATGGAAACAAAATGGTTAGGCTTGAGCCACGTCTCAGCGACGATGGTAAGGGAGACACATCATACTCTAAGCAGAGGAGTAAACTCACAGAGCTTTTAAATGAGGGAACAGGTGTTCCATAAAATGAGGTGGGGGGGGGGTACATCAGTCATCGGAGAAACGAAGGAAATAAAAGAACAAACATTCAATTTGTCGTAAAGAGTGTAGCTGTGATTAGATCGGACAAAGAATTTCAGAAGAGTTTTATGCTGACATATTTGGAGGGAGCTAGTGAGAGAGACTATTTCTGAAAAGTTAGAAACAAAGGACCTATGTCGGAACGTCTCTCACTGAAAACCTCCAGATGAGGAAGGGCGGAAGTCTGGGAGACATAAGTATATGCTATAAATCCGGGAATCTCACCAACGGGAGGAAGCACCGAAAACGAGTCTAGGTCAGAGTGCGGACACTGAGGTTACTCAAGACAAACAGTGGGTCTAGTGGGAGCATAAGGTCTCTTGGAAGGCCGGGAGGGTGGATCAGCCCGCTCCCTATCCTGGAGGTATGAGACCCTCCCGAGGACAAATCCCCGCTTTGGATGGGTGGCCCCAAGTCTGTTTGCAGACTTAACTTCCGTGGTAATCCTTAAGTAATTTAGTGAGGTCTCTTTCAAGAATCTGGCAGCCTCGAAATGCCTCAAAACGTTACCAAAAATGACGGGAACGTGCGCTCCTGATTCGCCTTGGACGCTCTCGCAAAGTTGAGTAACCCGACGGACATGGTAGCCCCACCCGGACAATGCTTCGGCGATGTCCTTGACCAGCGTTTCTAAAGGTAAACCCGACAAGACCATTCGCCCATCCCGCTATTATTCGGTGAAGGGGTATAAAACTGGATTTTGCGCCCACGGAGAAACCCCAATAAGGTACCCCGGTCTCCTGTGCCACCCAGGTAAACATTAACCTGCTGTCCTGACGACGTTAATTTAAATTCTTTACAGAGTATCTCACGCAGGGACTACGACAAAAAAAAACTCCGCTGCCGCCAAATGAGCCTAAGAGAACGACAGGATGAAAACTATAGTAAATAGACAACAGTATATACGGTTAATTGATATCAAGACAATTTCATATCGCCGCTATAAATCACTAGTACTATGTTGTGACTGAACAGGGAAAGGGTTTTATATATATAATTTGCGTTAGTCGGTGAATGTATGTTAAGATGAAATTCCCAATTTCATAAAAGAAGTATCTTAAAAAGTATTGAGCTGTAAATTTACACAAAAATCGCCAAATATATTAATTGTCGCTGGGCTTTACTACAAGCCTTCTGATCGAACAATCAAGAAAGTCGACTTGTTTTATTCTTTACTCTATATGACGATTAGTATATTAAATTCCTTTCCTCCAAAGAAAAAAGGAAGCGCTTAGTGAAAGTCTGAGAAATATTTACTAAGTTTGAAAACACTAGCGACCCTGGTGGAGATATACTCGTCCTTAAATAAACATCAGTTTTATTCACCAGGCTCGCGACTTCTTGATATATATTTTCAATCGTGCGATTAAGGTCCAGTGTGTCCAGCGACCTGGAAAACAGGAAAAAGTCAGTGAATTTGCTTGGTCAGGGAAAAGTAATGGAATTTTATAAAATTTCTGTAACTTTCCCATATTCATTAAAAGTAACAATATTAAAAATAACATATTTCTTCCAGTTATTACATACTTAAAATATATTTTAACACGTCTTTACTACTTGACTAGCATGCTAATCTCAATTCTCAAAGTCAACCCGTAATTTTCAAGTTGTATTTTCACCCCTCTGTGGTGTTTCTTTAGCCAAAGTTGAGTCATGGTTATGTGCATGTGCGAGAGTTGATTACGTCATAGGAAGAAGAAACTAAAAAATAATGTGTCTCACAACAATTTTAAGCTATAGGCCTACTGGTGTAAGGATATCTTATAATGTATCGATATTATCGCACTGAAATATAACCTAGATCGCACTCTCCCTCCGGCAGGCCATTGCTTTAGGCTGTTATGTTTTAACAACTCACAGTGACATTATTTCAGCTCGGGCATGCGCCAAAAACTAGTACAGTAGGGCCCCTGTATCCGCTGATTCAGTATCCACGGTTTCAGTTATCCGCGTTTTTACCGCTGCCCAATTTTATTTATTTTTAATTAAAGAGAAAAACTGTTTATAGGTTACAATGCCTACATCATCGCCCTACTTCGTCTCATCGTGGTCATTGAGGTATCATATCGCCGTCAACATCAGTATCATCATCATGTGATTGCTTCAACAAGAATAATGGAGAATAGTAATTACATTATAGTGTACGGTACACGTTATTATTATATACTTTATTTAATGTTGGCAAAGTCTTACTGTGAGTAATTTATCAATTAAACTAACATTTATGTATGTTACATGAATATCCCGTTATATAATAGTTCGGTATGATCTGTGGATTCACATAACCACTGTAGATCTAGGACTGTATTATCCGCAGATATGGGGGCCCTACTATATTACAATAAATTGCAATCTTAATAAAAGAAATAAATTTTATAGAGAATAAAAAAAGTTGTAAATTGGGTCTAAAACCTGGAAAAGTCAGATAATTTTAAAATATACTTTGGCTGGACACTTTGAAGGTTCTTCCAGACACAAATAGTCATCCTTCCTAACCACTCGACCCGGTGATATCTAAATAATTGTCTAGGGATTGTCAACTGTACCTGTAATCAGCGGGTAATGCGCACGCTACCGCGGACAGACTCGGACGATGGTAAACATAGATAACGCCTTCTGACGCAAGAGTTGGTTGGTACTCTCTGTTAGAATAAGATGTATGACACCATAGTGGATTGGTTTTAACGATTAATCTGGGTTTAAATTCAATAATCAGGGCCCGTATTTTGATTACTAAAAATGATTTTAAAAATTTCATTTAAAATACTAAAAAATATAGGATTTTTTTTAATGTTTACAAAAACTCGGGGAAAATGCACAATAATAGATCAAACAAGCCCTTTACCAATTTACACCAAAATAGATTTGAGTGCATTTTAAAACATTTTATCAAATAAACTCTTACATTTCCTTAAACGTGAACAATGATTTACAAATACCTGCTTCAGAAACAATATCTACTTCCTTCGTCACTTCGCCAGGAGTGTGGGTTTTCCTACCACAAAAGTAAAAAGTACAGTGTGTGAAGCTTAGAAACTTTGACTTGGCTTCAAACCAAATATCGGCTCCGACTTCGCTTTGAACATTTTCCGGCTTTGACAGTTACGAATTTTCGCCTTCTAAACTGTACTATACAAAACAATATTCATATGAAAAAAAATCTGAATATAATTGTAGGTTAATAATAACTCGATTTATCATAATAATACTAATTCACAAGCAATATAAATGCACTAAAACATTTTTCAAGTAATTCTAGTGTATAAAGCCATAACTATGAATAACCAAAATAATTTGTTTTAACATAAAATAACAACAAATATTCGGATTTCGATTCGGGTTTCGAGGATATTTCATATATTCGATTCGAATTCGCTTTGAATTGAAAAAATGGACTTGGCGCACTTAATAAAGAGAGTACAAAGTTTATTTGAAGCCTTGATTTTCTTGCTAGTTCGACAACTGTGTGGTGAAAAATATACTTTGTTTGAATATTCATGAATTTACCAAAAAATAATTATAATATTCAACATAAATTCCTGATATTAATAAAGATATTCAAAGTTTGAGCGTGTGAACTAAAAATCCAAAATTACAACAACAACAAAGATACCGATAAAACACATTTCTACAACAAGAGTTTGAAGTTTTATTACAGTTAAAATTTACAATACAATATTTTACAATTTTAATATCAATGTTACAAAGTAATTATTTATATATTTATATCTTATCTCCTTGAGCAGAGCTCTAGGTGGAGATCTTACAAATTTAATTAAAAAAATTGAGGATCAAGAACCTAATTTAGCTGCACATAGCATTCCCGTGAATTACCCAGAAACAGGAATGTCATCAAAATACTGATCCTGCTAATAGTACAATAATTCATCATAAAAAATCAACCTTTCACATTGAAACATAATTATTAAAGTCTCACTCAAATCAATTGTTTTTGTTTCTAGAAGTTTGTTCTTGTGATCTCTAAAACACTTATTTTCTGGGCACATTAAAAAAAAGTTCATTAAATTATATATTTTGAGACATAAAATTAACCTAATTTAAATAATGCTTGTATTATTAAATACAATTATATTCTCTCTTTGATTCTAATTGTAATATTATCATGAAATTATTCTCAGTGACAAAATCAAAAAACTATTATTTCTTTTTTCTTTTCAATCATATTAATTTACAATCGTCATTGACTCTAAAACAATGATAATTCGTTAGTAACAAACGAATACTAACTAAAAGAGATTTCAAACATGGACAAAATATATTTTCCGTCTTCTAAGTGTAGTCTACTGACCGACATTGTTGTTTAGTATTTAAGAGTTCCTGGTTTTAGATTCAGATATCCCGGGATCGACCCCCGGCGCTTCCAGAACTTTTCTGTGAAACAGTGGGTGTGGAACGGGTTCAACTCAACCTCGTGAGGACAAATGAGGAGCTACTTTAATAAATAGGTAGCGGCCCCGGTGTAGGAAACTGAGATTAACGGCCGGAGGAGGACTTGTGCTGACAGCACTATCATCGCTAACGGTGGCGGCCGCTCGGTCGGTATGGCTCGATTGTGGCCTTCATTGGCTGATATGTCTCAAAGTCCAAGGATTGTATTATATGCTTAGGGTGACCATACGTCCCGTTTTTTTATTTAAATTTTTTTTTAAATATGCTTTAATAATTGTGTCAATCATAACTTATAATTAATTTCGCATCACTGGCTGCTATTGTAGGTACCAGTAATTCGTGTAACCATTGATAGAGATCGACAATTACCCATTGAATAAATAGTGTAACTTTAAAGTTAAATATTCAGATTAAAAAAACGCACGTCTCATCGTTGGGTTAGTTTTGTTCAGTTTTTCTATGTTAGCTGCGTTTGTTGGCTGTATCATATACATGTTGCATACCTAGGTGTCGAATTACTGAGAGTCATGCTAACAATTGTAAGACAAAATTGTAACATGGAGTGTGATCAGTTTTATGACACGGTGTTGAAAGTAAGTTCATCCGAAAAATACTAATGGTATGAGCAGGATTAAATGCAGTCCTCATCTACATCAACCTAAAAGTTTTTGTATGGCTTCTGTTAAGAATGATTTTAAGTTAACTATGGTCGGCGGGTGACCTGGTGGTCTAGGGGTAAGGTGTCAGACTTCTGTGCTGGCGGCCGGGGCTCAATCCTCGGTCCCGGCACAGATTTATCTGATTACTAAAACCTTCCTTCACCTCTGACAAGACATCTTGTGAGTTTGAGGAATGCCAGGTCTCCACCGTGGTTCGGATTCCACGTTAAACTGTAGGTCCTTCATTTCATCTCACAATCACCCTACCATTCATTACACATTAGCGTGAGTGCGTATAACTCGAACGGGTAGTAAGACGTGGTGCTAATAATAATAACTATGGTCAGCCTATATATGCTAAAGTTAATGCAGATTTAGAGGAGAAAAAATTAAAGTTAACTATATGAACTGTGCGCTATTCGCTTTTCTTCATGTGGTCGATTGTGAACGCTCTGATTTAAAGTAATTTGTTTTAACTTCATGCGCTTTATGTGTTAAGCCCTATTCCTATACGTTATGCATGAATCTAAGCCTAGCATGAGTGAAGATAACCAAAAAAAGTTGTTTCTTTGGATACCGATCCGATACCGTAGTGTGAGTACTAATATCAGTAAAAGTATCGAGTAAAAATATACTAGTATCGAAGGAAAATATCGATATTAGTAAAGTATCGAGAATTTTTTCACATTTCTAGTGTAGAGTAGAAAGCCTTTGTATGATTGGTCGAATAGAGACCGAGAGGGTGCGGGGATAACTTTAACAATCTTTGGTTACCCTGCAACATGCAACACTCCATTCACTACACGTCACTGATGCTCCACATACACTGGAGATGTTTTCGTCCTTAATTCATTAGTGAAACTTATTCTGAAATAATGATGGCAACCATCACGAAACAGCCAACAAGGAAGCTACTACGAAATATACGACGCACATTCACAAGATCATAGTTTTCGTCGCCTCCCCCACACAATGATGAATTAACGGCTGGGGGAGGGGGTGGGTGTTGTCTTTGTTCTAGATTTAAGTTAGTCGATAATAGTCGCGTGCTGATATAATCAGTCGGCTCAATAATTTCACGTTAAATATCCCAAATAAATGGAAACAAAAACTTATCCGGGTCGTTTGTCTCGACACTGCTATATTACTACCATACGGCGTAGTCTTTTACACACACCAAAACTAATAGGGTTCGACCAAACTGGCGAGCGAGCGCTTAGTTAGCAGACTGATCCTAGTTCATTAGCGGGCGGTTTTAACAAATGATTTATTGTTATGGTTTTTACATCCTCTTTCCAAGCTAATGGTGATTCCTATTATCAAAGGCCTACTTTGATTATAATATTGAAGTATTTTAACACATCGGGCTTACATATATACATTATATTATTTATGATCTTACCAATTAAATTAGGCCATTAGTAGCAAGTGCGCTAAACTTATCAATAATAGAAAAAAGTCAAATATCATGTGAAATATAAAGTTTTCCTAGCACGCAATGAACCGACATACGTACAATAATGTTGCGCAGCGCCTGTAAACTAGACTGTACCGGCTCGAGCGCTCACGCTTTAAAAAAAATAGCCCCAGTTATATCTTTGAGGCGCACTCGCTCCAGTCTGGCCACCTCTCATTACAACCAATGTGTTCTAGTTTATAATATGTTAGTCGCTCACTCGGCCAGTCTGGCCGTCCCCATAGTTTCCAGAATATTTCTTGTTGTTTCAAAGCTAGAGTTCAGTGACCACTTTACTGTTTTGCGGGGGCAAGGCCGAAGCCGGGGGTGGGGGGAGGGGTTAAAAAACCGCGAAATTTTATCAACTAAATATATCTTATATGGCTTTATTTATGGTTCAAACCATATCAAAATTAAGATACAAATTAGGGGACTGTATTACCATAAAAAGCACTTTAGAGAGCTTTTAGAGATGTTAAATATTTAGAAATGTTCCTATCCTTCGGCATTTTGGGGGTTATTTTACCATAAAAAACACTTCGCAGACTTCTAGATTTGTTTATCATTTAGAATTGTTCCTAGCTTCCAGCAATTGGAGGATGT